>KZ808017.1:204069-237949 GCA_000696205.2 Oncopeltus fasciatus
CCCTTCCAGAGAGAAAAAAAAAATTAATTTTAGAGTCCAAAAATTCAGGTCAATGGAAAACCATCTCTTAACTGTTAATTTAATGAATACTTCATTCCATTTTTGAAATTAATTTAAAAAAAAAAATTAAAAGCTTTATACAACTACATCTAATGATAGCTAACAGATTTTTAATATAAGGAATATTTTGTTATTATATATTTTAATATTTATTCGTTGGAAATATGCTTAATAAGGTTTTTATAATATTATATAAATTTTACTATAACTATTCATTTTTAATTATTCTTACTCAACCTTATTAAAAGGTAAAGAAGTAAATGAAAAATAAAGATAAATAAATAAATAATAAATAGTTTATTATTTAAAATAATAAAAAATAGTTTATTAATAAATAAGACCACTAAAAGGAAAAAAATAGATCAAGATAAAATTCTGAGAAATTGCAGGGAAAAACAAATACAGCAATTTTCATAAAACTTTGTCAGATTACATTATTTTAACATACATGAAGAGTATTATTTAGGAAAATTCAGAGAAAGAAATATCCAAAAATTGAAGTTCATATACACTCTGAATCCAAATAAAACTGGTAATTTTGTTCTAGTTGTGATTAGTATTTGTATTGAAGCAAGAAAAATCCCCTTAGAACTATTGATAAATTTACCTGCTAATACCCATTTAAGTTGTAGACAATAAAAACAATCTTGCTCAAATATTCTTCTTAAAAAACATTTTCTTTTGAGGAATCATATAAATTTCTATAATTTGCAGTATATGTGAAGCGTGACTCTATCTAATACGTTTAATATAGTATTTACAATATAACAAACATCTCTAACAACTTATGTGAAACTCATCTATCAGGACAAAAGAGAATGTCTTGAAGGAGCTATGTAATCTAGACTGATTCTCCACGTTTCATTTCATGGCAATAAATAAAAGTAAATGGCATAATGTAATTTACAAGCTAGAAAGAACAAAGATTGTAAAAAGTATGACCACTAAGCTTCTGTCTATAGACCCCAAGTGACTCTAGCTGTCACTATCAATGACTCAGCTTATTGAGAAGGAGTTTATAATTTTAATTAGTTTGTTTTTTTGAGTGTCAATATGTTTATTGCAATTTAATTTTGAACCTATTGTTATTCCTAAATATTTCAATGAATATACTCCCTGTAGAGGTTTTGATTAGGTGTACCTCATTAACTTCTTCGAGTAACCTTTTTAATATAATTTTCAGGTTCTTTTTAAATATCTTTATCTGGAGGCCTTGGCTCAGAAGCCAGTTTATCTTCTACTTTTTTTTTTTTTTTAATCATTATTCAATAAGGTTTCTACTAGTATATGTTTTTTTTTCTCTTTTTCTTTTTCTAAAGGCGTTCCAACATGTAGGTCATTAATGTCACTACCATTTTTCCGAAAATAAATTAAGCATGCCTTAAGATGTTTTTAGAATAAAAAGAAAGAAAAATAGAAGGCTAGTTAAAAATAATGGGAATTATGATAAAAGCTTAGTAAAATGTTAAAAACAATATTTATTTTTATTTATAGGTTTCAATATTAACAGTAGGCCATAAGATTGCCCTCACCCACCCAGGAACCACAGCAGGCCTGCCCACACTCCTCTCACAACTGTATGCGAGCGAGGATCATGTAGGATTGTGCCAGGACCAGCCAGACAGGCCCCCCAACTCAGTGCATGACACTAATTTAAAAGAGAATTTGACATAAAAAATTAAAAAAAAAAAAAAAAAAAAAGACAAAATTAGGGGAAGAAAAGGAAATTAAGCCCAATTAGTGTGTGTGTGGAGGAGAGAAACACTTCTGGCGCATGAAGCATTGACTTGTTAGGACAGAGTAGCATAGAGGAGTATACTCCGTTCACAATGCACTACTGACCACACACTCAGCTGTCTGGGACTCAACTGTCCAGAGTATGGCTTTCGCTTGAGCTCAGTGATCTTCCAATGATGGAATAGGTCAGCACTAAATACGTGGAATTTATTTGAAAACTTGATTGTGAATCTAAAAAATAAACAACATAAGAGTATTTGTGCAATTACTGTGAGAGTGAGATGGTCGGTTTTTTGCATTAATGATTAATAATGTCTTGGAACCGTCAGAGAAAATGTGAGAAAAAGCTTACCATACAGTTTAGCAAATTTTTTCCTGATTGGATGCTCTTAATATTCTTTGCTAGACCAAGGTTTAAGTTGACTGAGGCTAGCGACCAGGGAGCTATGGGCAAAGATAAGTTTTTAAGAATAGGTGGGATATTTATATTATAGTCATACAGAATTTTGTAATTTTGAAAGGGAAAGGAAGTTTTTTAAATTCTTGTTCTGTATTGATTTTCTGATAGTATTTTTTGTAAAGGGATATGGTAACATGGAAGAAATAATAAATAAATACCTCAGAGTAAGGAATTTTCCTAACCTCCGATGACGGCTCGCCAGATAAAACAAGAATGCTTAAGGTTGGGCAAGTCCTGAACTTAAGACATGAGTGATGGACGCTATCAAAGGATAAAATCAATCTATTGGAAGCTGTATTATATACTATACAACCATAATTAAGCTTAGACAATGTTATCATACTTAATCTGTCAACACCCCAAGGAGTGTTTGATAAAAGTTTTAGAATATTCTTGGATTGAAGGCATTTTGCTTTCAACAATTTAATGTGACCTCTCCAACTTAAAGTTCTGTTATCCCTTGTGACACAGCCAGGTATAAAACCACTCTGTCATTCCGTATTTCAGTACTAATGAATTCCGTACTTTATTAAGTACTAATGAACTTGTTTAACCAAAATTTCTTTCATGACCTTGCTAAGAGAATAAGTAAGTGAAATAATTCGGTAGCTAGAAACTGAAACTTCTGGTTTATTTTTCTTAACAATTGGGATTTCTACAGAGACTTTCCAGATGCTTGGGAAAATTCCTTCATAACAAATTTTCTTTAGAAACTTGAGGATTATATGTTTGTTCGGTAGTGAGAAGTGTTTAATCATTCCGACACAAATGCTATCTGGTCCTAGAGATGTTTCCTTTCATGATTTCAGTGCATACAGAAATTTTTCCATGGTTATGGGATAATTGAGAGGATGAACTAGATTAAAATTATTTTTAATTCTGAAATTTTACAATTTCTTTAATTTCAAGAAAGTCTTTGGAGAAATTTGTATTAGCAGATATTGACTGATGATATTCACCAACTGGATTAGCCATTTTTCTTGGGATCAGTGAGCAAAGTGTTTTCAACTTTAATTATATTAATTTTTATCAGCATATATCGGCTGTTTAATTTCCTGATATTATTCCAAATTTGCAAAGAATATTAGGAGATTTTGGCAATTAATTTGACTCAAGAAATTCCATCAGGAGTTTCATTTTAACTGATTAACAATTTACTGTGCTTTATTTCTGAGTTGCAAATACTCATCCAAGTGGTGCGAGCAGGGAAGCCTCTCATACCTTCTTAAGGCACTTTTCCTGTTCTTAATAGCAACATTGCATTTCATAGGCACAAGAACTCGCTTATTCTGAGACTAAGTTTTTGGAATGAATAATTACACTGCTCCTAGTATTTTACTATTTAAACTGTTAGTAATAACAATATCTGAGTCAGTATCGCCAGTGTCATTGTGTAAGCATTAAAGAGGAGAGTTTTTTGACCGTATATATTATTCTTAGATGATTTTAGTTGGGATTCGGTCAAGGTAGATACAAAAAACACAAATTTAAAAATTGTATTTTTTAATAAAGGATTATCTGCCAACGTTTCGGCTTACATTGCAAGCCATCTTCAGGGCTGTAAATATACAATGTCATGAGACTACAATCATAATTGGAATTAACATAATGGAGAATTGCAATAATATAATGTGATATCAAAAGAATTTAAGAAGATTTTGAAAAACAAATTAGAAAAAAAACATGTAAATAACAACTTATTGACAAAGAAATTATTGAATAACATTAAAGCAGTAATTGGCCACACCTACCTATCATGAAGATGAGAGAGGACGTCCTGTCCCTGAGTTCACATTTCCATGACTAAACTGTAATTTTTCCTTTTACACCCGTGAGAGGTAGAAAGGTGAGGGAAGGAGATAAGAGTCGGGAGGTACAAAGGGAAAGAGGCCTGTTGCAAGAGAGGGTAATAAACAGGACAAAGGAAAAAAGGAAGGGTATTATTGGGAATAAGTAACTTTGGAACTGGGAAAAATGTTTGACAGATTCATTGCGAAGGAGGGCTGATGGTTTTTAGAATGTTGAAAATGTTAGAATAAGTTGAGAAAAATTGTTCTATGTCCGTTCTGTCATTGACTGGATAGTGTTGTAAGTTAATGTGAACGGTTTCGGACAAAAGACGTTTGTTTTGATAGGGTTCAGTGGAAAGAATGGTTATGTTCTTGAAGTCAAATGTGTGTTCTTCGTGAAAAAAACAGTGCCCTAACTAAACAGTGAGGGCAGCTTTTATTAGTTTATTCTTATTAGGTTATTAATTCTGCGGAAAATGGGGTTTTTTGTTTGTCCAATGTAAGATACTTGGCAATTCGGTGTGTAACAGGGAATTTTGTAGACGACATTAGTTCTGTTATGAAGGGGGATGGGGTCTTTGAGGATGGTGTAAATAGATTTTAATTTGTTGTTGGTGGGAAATGAAAGCTTGAGGTTAGGAAAAGTTTTTCTGAGAGATTTCTTAATATTTTCAGAAAGTTATGGAATATAAGGAAGAGAACGGAAAACGAGGTCGTTATTTTGGGGGAGGGTGGTAGTTGGAGAAGTGGAAATAAAAACTTCTTTTACAAGCTTTTTAATGGTGTGAGTAGGAAAACCATTGGACAGGAGGATGTCAGTAACACGTTTGATATTTTTTCTGTGGAAAATCTTGTCAGAGAGAGATAATCCGATTCCATTTCAATAGTAAATTTCAGACAAGGGTGGTATGAATTAAATGCAGTAAGAATCTGGGGGAATTTTTTGGGATTGAGGATGAGGAAAAGGTCGTCAACATATTTTTTAAGGAAGAAAATGTCGTTGTGTAAAGGGGGAAGGAGAGAGTCAAGGAGGTCATTGAGGGTGATGTTAGAAATATAAGGAGCAAGGTTATTTCCCATGACCAGACCGTTAATCTGGTTGTAGTATTTACCTTGGTATAGGAGGTAGCCAGAAGTACAACAAAGGGAAAGGGACTCAAGACAAGCCGAACGGGAAAGTGTAGTATGGTCAAGGATAGTATTCCAATGTTTGTCAATTATTTGGAGGGATTTGTCTATAGGAATGTTAGTGAAGAGGGATTCGGCGTCTAAGGAGCAAAGAAGGTATCCTTTAGGTATAATTAAAGATTCCAGCTGTGTTTTCAGATCAAATGAGTTTTTAATGTCATAATGGTTTTGTCGGCTCATAATTTGTAAGGATGGAAGGAGTAATTTGCTGAGCTTAGATGCGGGAGAGTTAATATTGGAGACAATGGGGCGAAGGGGATTATCTGGTTTGTGTATTTTGGGAAGGTCGTAACATCGAGGTGCTAGAGAATTATAAGCAATAAGGTTGTAATATTTATATTTGTCTATGTGTGTTTCATCACGTAGTTTTCTTATCTGGTTATTGAATTTTTTTAATGAGTACTGGTGTGGGGTCTTTGTTGTTGTGGGTGGGTGTGTATGTGGTTTTGTCTGAAATTAAATTGAGCATTTTGTTATTATACTCATTTCAGTCCATATAATAACTAATAATCCATATAATAACTAAAAATAAGTCGCAATAAACCTGTCAAACATTTTTCCCAGTTCCAAAGTTACTTATTCCCAATAATACCCTTCCTTTTTTCCTTTGTCCTGTTTATTGCCCTCTCTTGCAACAGGCCTCTTTCCCTTTGTACCTCCCGACTCTTACCTCCTTCCCCCACCTTTCTACCTCTCACGGGTATAAAAGGAAAAATTACAGTTTAGTCATGGAAATGTGAACTCAGGGACAGGACGTCCTCACTCATTTTCATGATAGGTAGGTGTGGCCAATTACTGCTTTAATGTTATACAATAATTTCTTTGTAAATAAGTTGTTATTTACATGTTTTTTTCTAATTTGTTTTTCAAAATCTTCTTTAATTCTTTTATATATTCATGCTTTTGATATCACATTATATTATTGCAATTCTCCATTATGATAATTCCAATTATGATTGTAGTCTCATGACATTGTACATTTACAGCCCTGAAGATGGCTTGCAATGTAAGCCGAAACGTTGGCAGACAATCCTTTATTAAAAAATACAATTTTTAAATTTGTGTTTTTTGGATCTACCTGTGAGCATTTAAGTAACAAATAAATAAAAATTATATTAATTAGACATATGTAAACCTTAATCTTGAGATGAGATAAGTAGAGTCGGGCAGATTAAGTCTTTGGTAAGTAATAGCAACTAATTCAGTTATTATCTACTCTCTGAGTAATTTCTTTTTAATAAAACTATAATTATTACAGTAATTAGAAATCCCATATTAGGAATAAATAATCAAACTAATAAGTTTTTCATTTTAAAAGAGGGAGAAAATTATAACTGAGAACAAGTTAGAAAATGAGATAAAATTAAAATATATATACTTAGACGCATAAGTTATTTTTAGTTTATGTCTTGGTGATTTTTTTTTTTTTTAGAAACAGCTAAGTTAGTTTTATTTGTACCTCTTCTGATTGCTTAAAATATTTAATTTTGTTTTGATGAATTGAATCGTGACCAGATCATTTTGCTTTTAGAGCACAAATTCTATTTGCTAGCATTTCAGGTGCTGATGTGAATTTTCAAAATTGCTCAAAGAGTAAATTAGCTGGAGAAGAAATTGTGGAAGTGACTTGTTAGTAACTCGAATTTGAGGTCTGAGGAAATTTGGACTCATTGCAAGGTTTAAGTAGTTTTATTGCTTGTGAGTAAGACATTTTCTCAGATACCCAATACTCAAATTTGGTTTTTGTTTTTTCATTTTTATAAGTGGGACTTATACAAAAATCTACAAAATAATATAGTGATTGGCTGAAGAAATTTTGCCATCCCTTATGATCCAACGGAAATAAAGTCCTAACATTCCTAGCATAGAAACCTTACCTATACTTCCCATACTATTCTTTTGGCAAATTTTGTTCAATGAAAGCAAGCTATTCCTATTCGATAAATAAAGTGATATTTAACAAATTTCTTCAATTCTTCACCAACAACCCAACATAGAAGAAGTTACATTTTTAACTTCTTCTATGTTATTTCTTTTAAATACAGACATTTGTTTAAATGAACTCTAGAGTTCAACATTAAAATAATACTAATGAGAAAAAAGATAATAAATAAGATAAGATAAAACCGGAACGGCAATAACAGAGAGCTGGGATATTAATCTATATATTGTTCTTGTTTTGTTTGTGTTTACTGAAGCTCATCTTTGATGAAACATAAGAAATTGAGTCAATTCAAATACTTATTGAAAAACTTAATCATTAACACAATGATAAATAAATAAAATAACAACTATACTATACCATACAATAGTAATTACTTAACAGTAGTAAGAGTAGTAAACACCATAACTCGTAAATTAAAGATTAGAGCTAACAAGTCTGTTATTATAGCTAACATTACATTTTTAAAGAAATATAATATAGTGATTGTAAAAATTTTGAAAGTTTCAAAAGTGGTAACAAATAATGACAGCATACCAAAAATAGTTTCAATCCCTCAGTAATGAGGATTTAGAAATATCAGAACAAGATGGAGCATAGGAATACTTGAAAGAAGGTAATGCCAGAGAGATTGAGTTTTATTATAAAATTTAAAACTTTTGTGCCATAAGTACTCCACCTCTGAGTTTTATTTGGTTTTTGCATTACAACCAATCTAAGTCAGTTATGAATACTGTATATTAGCATTAATTAACTTACTATTACTTGATTCCTCGATTTTTAAATACATGGGTGAAACAGCTTCAGAATTTGGTGAACTTTGGAAATCTGACACGTAGCCTCTAGAGCCGTTACTGTCGTCTAGAATAAACCAAGTTGTACTAAAGCACAAATTATAAATTGTATTTTAAGTAATGGAACTGCATAAATTAAAAACATTCTTACCACTATACATTGTTGCGAAACTCATATAAGTTGTTATTAACTAAAGCGACAAACTTAACGAAAACTCAAGAAAATTAACACATTACCAACTCATGAGCAATATGATTTTAGAGAAGCGAAAACGGCAAGAAAAGGAAAATACAGTTACTAAGCAGTCACTAATGAGACAAGTGTGAAACACAGTCAACCGATGTAAATAAAATATCACCAGGTAAACCAATAAATCGATTTGAGATTTTCATTTTTATTTAAATAATATTTTCTGTTTCTGATTTTTATTATTCATTTAAAAATAGCAAACAATTGTTTATAAGTGTCATGTGAAGAGATGGAAAAACGTTTGTCGAAGAAATTTGAAAAGTATTTTGTTATAAACTTAAATATCGATTTATGGTGGAAAGTGAGTTCTGTGATTTTACCAGGAAATGTTTTATATGCTGTATTATACAGAACTAATTTTTTCCAAAGACGCCACTTAAGTCATATCTTTCCTTAGCTGTATGTTTCCAGTTCCTCGAGGTTTCTATATTAATAATCATTTTATTTTACAGTGAAATAAAAGTAAAACTCTACCTAGTGACTGAAGGAATCGGTACAAAAAAAGTAGGCAAAAACGGCGAGAACAGAGAGAATTCTACAGCATTGTAGTCATTAATATTTATTTACTTAAAATGTGTAGAGTCCAGAAAAAGAACTTCACTTAGCCTCAGTGACGTGATTTTTCTTAACCACATCGGGAAAGTCTTATTTCAAAGAGTCGTGAGCATTATTCCATGTGGAATAGAGGGGAATGCAGAACATACCGAAACTGTTATTCTTTTCGTGACGTAAAGTTGAGGTTAGCCTCTCTCTCTTTCGAATTTTCATTGTCAGTAGTGCTAACCTCAAAACCTTTTCCAAAGGGTCTCATCTACTGTATTTTGTAAAGCAATTAGCATAACCAATCAGCGGAATTTTTCTCAGATTCCTTACCATACACGTAATTAGGAAAAAAACAAGTGCCACCTGTGCAATCTATTTGCTAAGCAGGTTGGGACACCATGCTTTGTTTCAAAGATCGTAGGGGCATATTATCATTCACCTAAATTATTGTATTATTATTATAATATTATTAATTATTTGTTTGTCATATGTTGAATATATTACACATGATACCATAAATATCACATTAAACCTGAATTTTTATTCAACAGACACATTTACCGCACTTAATGGCCGAGATGGTTTGTTGAAATTAGATACAAAATCTTCCCTGTAATAAATAACGGCAAATGATATTTTACAATCAGGATGTCTCAGTAATATTATACACATTGGAAGGGGTACTCAGATAAAGATATTTAAGTGTTACATTATATTCCCACAGCTTTAATCCGATATAACGACTCTACTAGTTAACTGATATTTTCTGACAAAAAATATGTTTTTTCTTTACACGGTTGCTTTTTTATTAACAATAGCTTGGATCTGATATTTATTCCACAAATAAATTTGAGCCAAATCTGGAATCCCCAAGCACTGACTGCATGAAGAAATTTTGAATTTGCACGTTACAAATTTGTGGTTTGCAAACAGAACATAGTTTTTTCTCTGCGCCCAGATAGATATAAACGGCCACGAGCGGAGTCCTTTTTGGCCCCTTTCGCATCCCAATATTACGATTACTGGGTTGTTCGAAAATGTGACTCAGTACTTCCATTAATATTGAACTCAAAGCCGGATTTCGAATCGAATATCTCAAATGCCTACTCTATCTTGAAGTTTCGATGCATCCTTATAGATTTGACGATAACCCTCCTACAACTAGTATACAACGTTATCCTTAAGAAACCAACTGTTAATGATTTTTTTCAGCTAGAGAAATATATTTTTTCCTGAGTTTATGATCATTAAACACTGATTGAACATCTAACTTCATGTGATGTCTTTGTAATAGGGTTTTTTAACAAAAAGGTTCTATATTTTGTGTGATTTCTAAAAAAATAGTTTTTGAACATCTCCCTATAAACTTTCTGATCCTTAATCTAATATCTTCATTAATGATAACTGGATGTTTGAAGTCATCGTATACTTTGACTATAACTTAATATACTTAAACGCCAAAATAGATCTCCAAACACTAAAGGTAATTCTCGTACAGCACACAGAAGGGCGTTGACTTGGGAATGCCGAGGCAAAGACTCAGTGCACTTTTAGGATCGAGCCGAGCTTCCTCAGTTTGGTTGGGGACGCCTTTCCATATACTGTAGAGCCATAATAGACCATCGATTGCACAAGTGATTTACACAAGTTACAATAACAACAAACATCTGGGGTTAGAGCTCTTCTTGTAGTTGCTACAGACTTTGAGATTTGATTGATTCAAGGGTTTTGTAGCAAATTCATTGATATTATGCTTGAAGTTTAATTTTGTGTCCAGCTTGAGCCCTAACAATTTGTATACGCTGATTATTTTTAGGCGCATTGCTTTGTATTGAATGTGAATATTCTATTTGGTAATTTTGGATTTTTGAAAAAGGTATTACTGTAATTTTGATTTTTGTTAAACGACAGATATATTTTTTTGCAAGATGTCAGTCATTTCTTGAATGGAGGGTTCAATACATTCAATGCAGTTATTTATTGTTTTTTTTTATAAGGACTATAAAATCGTCAGTAAATTGAGGATGATTCTATCACAGTCATCACTCTGTATAGATTTTATATTTGAGGAGTAAATATTGAATAAAAAAGGGGATAGTGGATAACCTTGGGGCAGACCAGTCATAGTAGTGAGTTCGGCATCACTATCACCTGCTCTAATGATGTATATCCTCTAATGATGTTTTTATCCATCTGACTATGTCGGAGGGAATATTAATAGGATAAAATGGCGGTTCTGGGCCACACGAATGGTGAAAATGGAGAACATACAAAAAAACAACAAAGGCTGCAAAAGGTCATACAAATGAAGAAAATGGCGGTTTTCCACCAAACCTCTATCCTACTTCATCGCTGGTGACGTCATAGGAGTGACCTACCCCACAGATTTTTACGAGTTTCCTAGTAACAGGTGTAATTATCTCACTGCTGGTGGCGCACTAGAAGCGACCAACCCCGATGATGGGCCCCCTGAGATTTTTAGGCGAATTAATTAGTAACAATGACGTAACTTACACTAAAGAAGTACTCCTGTGATAAATTGCTCTTGTTTTTTCCTTTTATTTTGCTTTTGTTATATGATTTCTATATATTACTTACTTTATATGTTACTAAGAACTATGGTCATAGACATATGTATATCTCATCCAATTAATGATTTTTTTTTAAACACTTTGTTTTGTGTAAACCAATATGAACAATCTATCGACTTGCCTATTTGTTGTATAATCATTATTGATGACTTTCTATGTTCAAATAACGGCGTTATACGCGTAAGTAGACTAAATGAAAACTTTACTGGCAGACAAAAAAATATTTGTAATATTTTTACAAAAATCTTGTTTTATCTTTGTTTTAAAAAATATTGAAATATTTTCGAACCAACATTCGGGAAATACTCTTTATTGAGTTTAACAGAGTTTTCTAATGTCTGTGGTATTTGTGTTGGAAGGTAGAAAAAACTCTCAATGTGTCATTGTTTTATTGATTTGGGTCCAAATTTTTAATGTTCCACAAATTTTCTAGTGGAGAATAATTTCAGGCGAGGTCTAAATAAGTAATGTTCATAAATTATTATTTATTTTGTTTCTATATTATACTAATTATGAACCCCGGAAGATTAAAAGTTTATTTTTATGAATCATCGAATGAAAAATTTTTTTTGGAATCGAAGGAAAATAATACATTAAAGTCCATTTTAAAACATTCAATGATTGCAGTCCTTTATAAATTCCATGAAGTCTACAAGTTCTAAAGTCATTTGCTTCTCGGGAGAAATTGTCAATTATTAAAAACAGTAATTTTCTGTTAGGAATAAAAACCCGTCACGCCGTAGCAGCGTAATCTAAGCAGATTTATTTTGTTTCATTAAGTATGGATATAAATAACAGTAAATTTCAAGATTTAAGTTAAAAGCCGTAGAAAACAATTTTTGAAAAAAGTATGCCCACTTTTAGACTTAGCTTTCGATTGTCCTGGTCTTCTCCCAAAGTTCATATGCTTCTCATTCTTCGTTTTACCTTATCCCCAGGTCCTACCTCCTTTAAAGACCCTTCCATATTCGATTCTACTATGCCAAATATTCCTCTCATTCTTTTACTACTGGTGTACCACAAGACACAAGGCAGGTTTTGCATATGATATTCCAAAAAACCCTCAAACTATTTTAACGACTTTTGCTGATGCATAGCGATAATTTCCACCTCCTCCAAAGCGAATACAGTTTTCCAAAACCTCGAAGATCATCTTTTCTATAATGAAGAATAACTGTGAATGTAAATGGAGAATAAAGGTGAATTTCACCATGAGTAAATTCATTGTTTTCACCTTATATAAGGAACTGTGGCCGCGTACTTTTCTTAACGGCACTTAATGACATTCAATAACGAAGTGTGCCATTTCGGTTTCCACTTAGAAGACTATTGGACCTGAACTACAGATTCCAACGTCAACGAACTGCACAAATCCATAATTTTTCAAACTCCACAACAAACTAACCGCTTACCCAAATCCACAGTAACCCATCCTGCAAATCACCCTCATAGCTATAAAAGGCAGTGGCAAAGATATATTTAATCTCATTATAAGTTTAACAATATTTTTTATCTCCTTCTTTTAAAATTTTGTATATTCAAGTATTTTATTATAGTTTTTCCATATCATGAATATTTGTAAATAGTGTACGTACAATTATTAATTTAGGAGTGATTGGCACTACATATGATATGACCATAAGCCTAAATTTCGGAATTGATTTCTATATTTTAAAAATTAGAGGTCCTATCCAACATTCGAAATTTCATTTTTATGAATGTAACACTAAGTTTTACATTTGGCACGCACAACATTTAATTGTGTAAAATAATGGGTTTTTCTACAATACTGCCTCTATTATTACATGCCATGAGGAGAAATTGTAAAACTATAAGAAATATAATCAAATAACAATTCAAATAGAGCACTTCAAACTATACAGTAAAATTTTCTTACTTGTAAGGATTGGCAGTGAATAAAAATATACATAGGAGAAAATCTCATTTATACTCTTCATATATTAGATCTGCAAAGAAAAAGGATAGGGGAATCGTTTTAATAAATATGTAGGGTGCACACTATTTTGTGTAACATACATTACCCTGCATACTGAGAATAATGCCAGGAGAAGGGGACAGTGGGCTGGAGAAATAGAGGAAAATGATTATAGTTAAACATGGTACAGACTAGAAGGAACAGATACCACAGACTTTTGTCAAACTCATGATCAAATTCAGAATTATCTCTCTCAAATATAATTGAAATATGGGGCAGTGCTAAGCCCTCCAAAATCCATAAAATCCAATCCCTACAATCCAAAATCCTACGAAAAATGGTCAATGCTTACCAAAATTTGTCTAACCTCACTATAAATACAGACTTTGACATCCCTTGTATTGCTCCACTTGTTGGGACTCGATACCCTTACACTTACTTTTTTGCCTTCCGGCACACTCCAATCCACCTCCCTCTCAACACTTCCCAATAAAATCTATTATCTTCCATCAAGGATTAACCATACAGTGAATTGTAATTTATTTATTAAACTCAAACTAATACGGTTTTGCCAATTGGCTATTTCCTTGCTTCCAACTTAAGACATTATTTACTTATATTTAAAAAAATTATAATACATTATATTGGCATGTTTTCAACAAAGATTATAAATTAAAAAAAATTGTGATTGATTCCTTTGATTAAAATATTACTATGCTGCTTTAAAGATAGAATAAATAATTATTAAAGATAGAAATTTATATATTTTATAATTCATAAGTTTATTACATATTCTGTTGTCTTATTCTCTCTAAATCCTGAGCAAGGGCTGCCTCTTTCTCAC
Organism: Oncopeltus fasciatus; assembly: GCA_000696205.2. Taxonomy (NCBI): domain Eukaryota; kingdom Metazoa; phylum Arthropoda; class Insecta; order Hemiptera; family Lygaeidae; genus Oncopeltus; species Oncopeltus fasciatus. The sequence goes on from KZ808017.1 coordinate 218,205, forward strand.
CTCTGTGTTAGCTTCTCATATCAAACTAGGACTAATGCAGCTTTCATTTCAAAGTTCATCCTAAAACATGCTTTTGAATAGCTTAACATTTAACACAATTAATATTTTTCAGAGAATTGGGTGAAAAGTAAATACAAGGGCTAGCAAGATGACCATCAAGTTTAACCAGTTGCTAAATGCCATAGTTTATAGTTTACGGGTTTTTGCTGCCTCCCTTCCCCCATGAGAAAATTTTTATGAGACAGGATGATAGATCAGCTCTTCTTTTTGCTAGATCAGTAGTCATCTTTCCCTCTTATCTACATATCAACCCCTATATGTTTTTTATTACTAGGAGACTATACAGATTTATGGTAATAATACAACATTAAAAAAAGGATAACTGTTTATTATTTTGACAAATACTTTCAATCAAATATATATATATAATACATATTTTTACAAGTGAATTTCAACAATGATTAGTGAAGGCAGCATCATTTTTTCTTTTTTTAAATTAGCATAGAGCAAAATAAGATATCACAATATTCTCAATCAAAAAGTAACAGACCCACTACTATTGCTTAGTGTACATTACACTGGTTATCAATACCTTTTATGAACTATTACTATCTAATTAATTTTAAATACTATATTCCCTTTTTTTTTTAAATTAAAAATCTCTTTGCAAACAGCCTCTAAATTATAACTAGAAGTTTCTAAATGAAAGCTCACTAATAAAAATATATTATAACTTCTGGCAGAAATACAACAAACAACCTTAAAAATTATGAACTTTCACAGAAATGTATGCACACACAATTTTCAATATAAATTTAATAGTTAATAATGACAAAAGTTTTCTCAGTAATTATTTCTGCGTTAAAAAAAAAATTCATTCAATAAGAAAAACAATTTATTAAAAATTTTCATATTTTATGTTATACCTTGCTTTCACATTAGAATATTTCTTAAGAAATAGTAAATATAACTACTAAATGGTGGTAGACAAGTTAGTTTTATAGTTTTTTATCTCTTTATGGAAATACAAATTTTGAATTTCACATATATTTAAAACTAATTCCTTCCAGATATTTTAAGAATGACAATGTAATAATATTTTATACTAACTCTTGTTTATACTTTTTACATTACCTTTGTTTCTATTTTTTTCATTATCTTTGCATTACTTGTTTATTATTTTCTATTAATAAATATGTTTGCTATTAAGATCTAAAACATATTTCCATATTCAGGAATATTTCTGATAGGAGTTTTATGAGAAAGTTCATAGGCTACATTTTACAGGTATCAATGATATCTCCCATAGAGTAAATGAGATTAAATTGTTTTATAAGTAACTAGCAGATTTAGAAAAATAAATAAGTTTGGTTGATAATTAAACTACTTAACTACTCCCACTCATGGTTTTCAACAATAATTTTCCCAAAATTTACAAAAAATATGAGTAAATTGGCTTTCTTTTATTGATTAATTATTAAAATTAACAATATAATATTTTCTAATCATCATTAATGGAGTTATATATATACTAAGCATGCTGCCTTCAATATAAGGTAATTTGGAGGCAGGGATTAAGATGAAGCTGTTTCTCTTGAAGATTAAGAACAAACTGAAGGTAACATCTGACAGTCATTTATACATGTATAAATCTTAAATGTTTAAATTCCTACTTAGTTACTAAGCTAGTCATTTTTGGTTATGTACAGTTGAGATAGACTTTTATTGGGAGTTATTTCTTCCTTTTTTTAGAATCCACACAGCAATTAAATTGGGGAGTGAGTGAAGAAAGAAGAGCTGTTGATTACATCTAGATAGGAAATACTACAGTTTAGCAAAATATAGCCTAACTTTAAAAATGCCGAAAATTTGGGACTACTAGAAATAGTATTGACCCAAGGTAACATTAAGATTCTTGATTGAGGGAGAGCTGGAAATAGGAGTCTAATTAACTGAGAATTAAACAATAGGAACATTATGTGATGGAATCCAAGACAAATCCACTTGGATTTGATAACAAAAACTTAATTTTTACTGAAAAGCCCAGCTATTATTTTATCTAAATAATTTTGTATACATTTCACTGTTTTGTTCTGTTGCTAGTAAAATTTTTGATGTTTTACAATTCAAACATCTAAAAATGTTGGCTAGAACAGTACTCCATAATAGTTGGAAGGACTTTAATATCAGAACAAAAAATAAAAGCAGTGTGAAAACCTTAATGCATCTGGTGCCTATATGCTACCCTTTCTATTACATTGCTATGATGTAATTAAACCTTGCAATTTTTAGTTCAAAAATTTTTACTTCACAAAAATCCGAGGGAGACTTCCTGGACCCTTCCAAAAGTTCTAATGGAGAGTTTTTGACAATAGAGATTATTAGTAGATATTTTTAGTTGGGGCTTGGTCAAGGTTGATCACAAAAAATACAATTTAAAAAATTTGTTTTTTATTATCTGCAGACGTTTGGGCTTACATTGTAAGCCATCTTCAAGGCTATCATGAAGATAAAAGAGGACATTGTGCCATCTGGACCACATGTTAATGAATGAACATGTGATCCAGGTAGCAGGAACAAGTAGTCAGGAACATGGGATCCAGGTGGCACGACATCCCATCTCACCTTCATGATAGCCCTGAAGTTAGCTTACATTGTTAGCCAAAATGTCGGCAGATAATATAAAATACAAATTTTTTAAATTGTATTATTTCTGATCAACCTTGGCCAAATCCCAACAAAAAACATCTAATAATACCTCCCTAAAAATATTTTGTGGACAGAAACAGCAGATCACTAAAAAATAGTAGTAACAATGCTCGCTCACATTATATTGAAGTCACAAAACAGTTCACAGTTTTGATACAGGATAAATAAAGAATTAATGAGAGTGAATAGAAAAGAAAAATCTATCAGTCCCAGCCAGGACTCGAGCCTGGATCTCCTGCTTTCCAGGCCAGTATGATTCCATTACACTACCGGGACGAGCTAGATAACTTATTAAATTCTCAACACACTAGCGAAAGCCTAACCCACGAGAAAGACGAATACATTGTCTAATGCTCGAAGGAGCTGACATTGTCTAGCTATTTATCGACTCTCGTTATTTACTTTTTTAATTTTCATTTATAAATATTAATTTAGTTGTGGTTTATTATCCCACTTAAATTTTAAACAATTAATGAGAGGGAATAGAATAAAAAAATCTATCTGTCCCAGCCAGGACTCGAACCTGGATCTCCTGGCTGGGACAGATAGATTTTTTTATTTTCTTCCCTCTCATTAATTGTTTAAAATTTATGTGGGATAATAAACCACAACTAAATTAATATTTATAAAGGATACATTAAGGTTTATTAGGTTAGAGCTTTGGTTAAATATTTTTAGAAGAGAAAGATGAAAAAGGATTATTTTAATCAGATGGAGACAATTTTGCTATTTTGTTAAGAAGTTAACTTTAGTCTACTGGTTCTTAAGACTGGTTTATATTTTCCTCCCATATTTCTTACTATATTATCTACTTCCATTCCTTCTTTTTCAACTCCACATCATTGAGTTCATATAATCAGGATCTTTAAAATACTGATAAGTAAACTGAGGTCTTAACTTATCTTCTTAAATTAATTCCTGTGTTTCTACTGTAAATAATTTATATAGCAAATGGGCTCTGTGAGCCAGGTATGTAACATATATGCATAGAAGGTGATGAGAGGCATGAATAATAATAGCATTGGCATTGAAAGTGGCTCATTTCCCCATCTTCTTTAATAAAGTCTTCTTTAGTTAAAGGAACGAGAAATCATATTTTATTATTACTTTTTTACCTCCTGTGTTACAATTTTTTTTTCTTTATCTTGAAATACAAAATGATACTGAATTTTAATATTTTCGGTAAACCATAAAGAAAATATAAATACTTAAGTATAAAACTCTTATAATTTACTTATTTTATGTTGTTCTTAGAATATCTGGAATTGTTAGTTATAGCTAAATCAATTATTTGCTAAATAATGGAATGTGTGTGTTTGTGTATGTGTGTGTATTTATCTGAAAAAAAAATGAAAATTTATTTTTATATTTCTACATCTACTTAAATATATTAATATTTAATATATGTTTAAAGAAAAAATGTACTAAATTAAAATGATTGCCTTTCTTTAAATACAGAAAATTAAAACATGTAATATTATTTGCAATAACCAACAGACTTTATAATAATAATGTTTTTTTTTAATGTAGGAAAAACTCTTAGAAAAGTAATTGAAGAAAAATCCCTTAAGTAACATTAAATAAGTAGGCAAAGACAAATTATTTTATACAAAATGAACAGATTCTTAAATTACTTACACTCATTCTGTTTTAAAACCATTTTTAAAATACACATTCTTTAGCATAATCTTTTTTAATGTTAAATATCTAATGAAATAGTCTTTTTCCTGTTATCAATACTGTAATAATTTTAAAGAAATAACTGAATTCATCAATGTAGATAATTGATAGGTTCAGTTAAAATTTTACAAGACCATATTTTTATAATAATGCATGATTGGCAGACTTTCAATTTTAATATCCCATACCTGTTATTTTCTGGAGTTTAGATTTTCAAATAGATTTGGTTTTAATAACTGGAAGGAATACAGTTTCATATATTTACAAATTTATGGAATCGAATATCAAGTTTCAGCATAGTTTCATGTTTCCTTCTCTTTTTTTTAAGAAATTAAACTTTTCTATCAATTATAATTAATTCAAATTTATCACAGAGATTTAAATGAATTATTTGGCCATCAATTATAGATCAACTTGACTTCAATGAAATAGTTTGAAACATCTTCAAACATCATACATTCTAGGTTTTAATGTACTCTATTAAAACTTTATATTTATTGTATGCAGTGTTTTTGAAAAATTATTTGACAAATATATTTATTATTTATCAGAATTTAATTTCCAAATAGTTACTTTATATTATTATTGGATTAGTAGCTTTCTTTATAATAAGAAACACCTAATGAAAAATCTTGAAAATAATTGAGTATTGTTGACTATATTAATATTATAATTTCTTGGATAAAGATATTTTTAATTATGCCAAAATGATTATCTAATCTGATAACATTTTGGCATAAACAAAGTTTCAAGTTTCAAGGATAGAACTATTTAGCATAAATATAATTGTATCATGACAAGTATTTTACAAATGACATTGTGTGACATGGATTGGAAGCCTTTAATTCAGTAAGTAGGATAAAATTTAATTTATTTTTAAGCAGAGAATGAAAATAAAATAAATTATTAAAAACAAATCAATTTAACTAGATCTTTATTCTTCTATCTTTATTTTATTAAAAGATAAGATGAGTATTAAAAATTTAAAGCAGAATGGAGAAGGGGAGAGACCAGAAAATAAACTATGGAAGACCAAGAAAAAATAATGAAGTCATGATTTATTTCAAAATTTACTAAGTTGTGGTCACAGAAAAACTTGGCTAACACTGTATTAATAACATAAAAACAAGTTAAAATTAAATTATTCATATAACTAATTATGAAATATGTATTATACAATATTGATATTTTTAATGTAACAAAAGAACAATTTGCTAATATCATAAAATAATAAACACATAAGAATCATGAATATAATTTTAATAAGAAAACTAATTAATATTTTTAATTTAAAATATACATGAGCTTAATATCATGTTTCACTTTCAATATATGTGGTGTTTGATTATGGTTTTTGAATAAAGAATGGGGATATTAAGAGACATCCCAATCTATCCAAGTGTTGTCCTACTTTTGATAAGTCCATCAGTGGATTCAAGTATAATTCTTCTAATACATAAGTATAATAATTCCCTCTTGCCTGACACTTAATTTTTATTCCATGAAAGGGAGGCCTTCTCATTACAATCATTATACATTTTTAACAATTATCATTGAATGTATATTATAAACTTTCACTTTTTTAAGATTCAAATTTAAAAACTTTTCTTTTAAAATGTTAAAATTCTTATAAACATAATGAAATGGACAAGAGAAAGAAACATGAATACCAGAAACAAGCTTTTATACGTTTCTACAATCCAAAATCCTACGAAAAATGGTCAATGCTTACCAAAATTTGTCTAACCTCACTATAAATACAGACTTTGACATCCCTTGTATTGCTCCACTTGTTGGGACTCGATACCCNTAGTAATTTATATTTTTGAAGACTTATAAATAGGAAAACTGGTAACCCCACAATAGATAAATAGATCATAAATTAAATGACTTGCAGGAAGTACTGTAATACTTTTCAAAACTTCATTATAATAAAATTTCCTTTTATGTTTATCCACACATGTACAAAAATAAGTTCAGAAATTCATAAACACAGTTGATAAAACTATAACTGTGCCATAAAGTTATTAGGTTATATTTATTTACAATAAAATGTTGTTTTTTCATCAGAACTTCTAATGAAATTTAATAGATACATTTATTATTTGAAATTCTAGCATAAAATCATCAGGGAAAAATTTTCATAAATTAGAAGGGTGGCAGGAAGAAGAATGAGCAAGATATCCATTAAAGGCAGTGTTGCCAGATGGAAGAAAACAACCTTACTTAAATAATTTTACACACTCTGTCTTAACCTTGTCAATTTAATTACATTACTTATTATCTCATCTTTCTTAGTAAAAACCTATTGTATTTGACACTGGAGCACTCTTATGAAATATAAGTAATGAAAACTGAAAGTAAACAATGTTAACCCTATTCATACCCTATAAAAGTAATAGAAGCATTTTTTACCTGGCAACCCTGATTAGATTAGATTGCCAAAAACTGGCAGTGTTACTTCAGATAACCAAAATGCTTTCCATTTTGGTCATGAAAGTTTGGTGTCATTTAACTTTTTGTCTGTTCCGAAATTTCCCGTTCCAAAATTGTAGACACTATGTGAAGATAACATACAAACTAAAAGGAAATTCTGAACACATTTTAGTTCTAAAGATATGTTCACATTTAATGTGATTATTGTTAATGATTATTGCATTTTACTTTTATACAATAGTAATAATATTTCACCAACAATTTTAATTTGATTATTTATAATTGATTTCTAATTAATTTTAAATATGTATTTATACACAGCAAAACAAGCAAGTGTCTACAGAAATAAAAAGAAAGGGCTAAGTAAACAAAATTTCTATCACTTGAAAAATAAAAAAACTAAATTAAATTAATGAGGGCAATTTCATTTTTATAATTTTCTAGTAGGAACTGGTTTGGAACTCAAAATCAAATGTAAAAGGCTCTTAAATTGGTTACTAGTGTAAAGCCAGTCTATTAAACAACTATTGTTAGACCACTGGTTTGTTATAAAAAGGCAGCTAATGTTGAAAGGCCTAATAGTGTTAGAGAGAGTGTGATTTGTTCTCCTGAGTTGCACAAATTTCCAGTGCACGAGCAGTAGGCAGCATTGACATTGAAAGTCCCAGATCTGTATAAGCATTTCTGATCTTTATTTTGATCTTCTATATATCCACAGCCTCGAATGACTCTGGTCTTCCCATATACTGGAATAAATAAAAAAGAATTTAAATATATAATTAAAATAATAAATTAATTATTAAATAACTAATAATAATAATTACCTAAAAATGAGTTTGTCTGACCAAATCTAAGGTTTTTTTTAAGATAATTAAACAGTTAATATATATGTATCTTCAGCAATATAATGTATATTCTTTTAAAATATTTAATTCAACCAAAGTGATTTATTTCTTAATTATTTAATAGAGTCTTGTGTTGCAATAAAATTTCAAAAAAAATCATACATATACACACAAATAAGGTTTAAAGTGTCACTGATGATGCAGCAGCGAGTTATCAAGAAGCAGCGAGTTGTCCTGAAGAAATGTAGAAATGATCTAAGCGTACATTAGACTTACTCAGTGATTCTGCTAACTCCATACATTTGTTCAGTCCTAGTATGGTTCAAATTCATAGATTTTATGATGTTGGTCCAGGTCTTAAACTAGAGTTGCTTCATTGAGTGTTATTTTTTTTTAGTATATTAGGCAGCCATCTGCAATACAAGCTTTCTAGTCATAATATCTTTCAGTTAATATTTAATGTCTAGCTGGATGAATTATTTTGTAGATGTAATACCTGACAATTTTGAACTGGATAAGAATTAAACATCTGCTAAAAATTATTGCCACTATCCAGGTCACTGACATTGCTGATCGGTCTCTCTCTCTCTCTCTCTCTCTTTCTCCCTAGTCAATCACTTCATCTTTGACCATTTGACATATTTGCCTAGTCCTTCATAATTGATAGAAACCTATCTAGTGGCCTAGATAAGCCCTTTTTAAAAAGGGTTATAAGGGTTTACACATTAAGAATGAAGTGAATGATACGGTAAAAACCTTACATCACAAATTGAGACTACCTTAAATTCTTAGGTTTCTCTTTCATGTAGAAAGATTATTGTGCTATGACTACTTACAATTTTCTCATTGTGGACTAGTTGACTCTCTTCCCAGATGGTCTCCTTGTCATTATCAGATAGTTACTTTTGCGGTTCAACGATTTTGGAAACTATGGAATTTGTTTTTTGAACACAAATATACACATATACACAATATTCGAAAATCTTCCAAGCTCAATCGAAGGGGACCAATAAGACCGTTAGTCTCGAAGTCAATAACATCATTATTATAATCATAACTGAGGCTTTTTGTGACTTTTGGATAAATACAAGTTTCCTTATAAAGAACGGATGACCTTTACTATACGTTTATATTAAATAGAAGTTAACTTTAGTCATATAAATTCTTCTGGACTGAATTATGTCAAAAACTTATCGTGTAATTGCTTCTTCAGGCCTGAATGGAAAATGAGAATGAATGTAGGTTCAGGGAGCTTTAATTCTTCCTTTACCTAAGTCTGCCTTCCCATTGGTTCTTATCAGTTTATTTCCAGAGATGTCTGTCTGGCTTTTATAATGACTGGCAGCTGTGTTGATTTTCCTGTCAGATAATACTGATTATCTGCTTTGACTTAAAATGCATCCATATCCCCAATTAACGTTTTTATTTATTTATTCTTTTAAATTATTTCTATGGCCCCTGTAATTAATTGGTGGTGGTAGTTAATCTATCTAGCTAGAATGGTGGCGTTCTCGAACTGGACTTGGTTGGTTGTGTCTACAAAATGATCTGTTCATGCTTACTTTCTTGAGTGTCTAGGCCTTATGTAGGAATTGTGTTCTTTGAGCCTTGTGCGGATGGTTCTTCCAGTTTCTCCAATATATGATTTCCGATCCCGGAAATCCTGTGCCCCAGCTTATCCTTAGGGTTTGGGAGACCATCGACTATTATTCTGTCGGTGGTGTATGTTGTTTGGATCTTGTGCTTCTTGAAGATCCGGACTATTCTTTCTGTGTTTCTTTTAACATTAACTTTATGTATTCTTCCTCGGGACATTATAAAATACAATAGATTCGTAGCCATTCTTAGTGAAGGTGGTCTTCTAAGAATAAGGTAAGGTGTTTCTTTACCAGATGAACTTTAATATACACTAATTTCACTATTTTAGCCATAACACAATTAATCTATAATCATGAAAAAATAAGTTATTTACGACTTTCTTCCTGCTCTAATTAAATTTATTATTAAAATTCATATGGGAACATCATTATTGTGAAAATATCAAAAATGAAAATGAATTTTTTTTTTTTTTTTAACTTTTATTTATTCATTACATTCTGTTAAATTAAAACATTTTGTAATTTGATCACCACAATGAATTAGAAAAAAAAATGACATTCAATATCAATCACATGAGGAGAGAAGGTGACCAATGGCATCACTCTAAAAAAAAAAAAAAAAAAAAAAAAAAAAAAAAACTCGCAGTGATCATGGTGAACTCAGGAAAAGTGGCTTTATAATGCCTTAAGATATAAAAGTTAGATATTTCACATTATTTTATGATTACGATTCTTTCCTTCTTCTTTTAATGGCTTGTCAACCTTAGGTCATTAACGCCAGAGAGAGATGTTTAAAAGAATTGGGAAGAGAAAGAAGCAACCACACGCTCCTCGGGACGGCCGAGAAAAGGGAGGGGGCGAAGAGCCAAGAAGACCAGGCAGCGACACCAGGTGTGATTGCCGCTCAATAGATGCGTACTAGCTTGGCTATTTCAAAGTGCCGAATGAGCAGACACTCTCATGTTGTCGCATGTGCCTGGATTTGCCTTGAAACCACTCTGTCATGGGTGGTACAGATTGTTCTTTTCTTTATACCATTTCACCCGTTTCATTACCATTTTCTCAAGTAGCTTACATAGTGAACAAGTGGGAGATTATCCTGTAACTAGATATTTCGTTTAATGGTTTTTCTTTTTTCGTGATTGGCGTGCCAGTAAATTTTGTCCACATTTCCGGAAATGCTTCTGATTTAAAGATTTCATTTAAAAATTGTAAGGTGAATAATTTATTTTTATGTGAGAGGTTTTTAATCATATTTATTACATGATTATTACATTATCGGGACCTGGTGATGTGTCTCTGCGCAACTTTAGTATTTACGAGAATTCGTGTAAAGTAAATTTGACGTTCATAGGATTTAAGGGATCATTTCAAGAGGAACAGATTTCTTTTCCCCTTTCAAAACCAGGAATTCATCTACTTGCGGACATTAATTCGTAATATTCTCCAAAAATATTTGCTATTTATTCGTTGTCAATTATAAGAGAGTTAATGAATTTGATATTGGTCATTGCAGAATTCTTATATCGACCAGAGATTTTCCGGAGTTTAAAAAAATTTATAGTAGGTACAGAGGTATTCCAGATTTATTTTTTTTTGCATTAAGAATGGTCCTACGGGCTAAGGAACCTGCGTTGACCGAGGTTTTCATCACAAGGATGTCGTTTAAATTTTCTTAATGCTCTTTTTCGCCTTTTGCCAACTTTTGCGCATTTATTATTCCACCAAGGGTCTGGCTTTTTATTATTGTACTGAATAGTCTTTGGTGTGGCTTGATCAGCTGCAGATAAGAGTGCATTTGTGATTTTAGAATATTACAATCTGAAACATCTATGTGTATTACTTGGGCTAAATCTTGATAAAGGGACAAATCAATTTTTTTAGAATTCCACACAGGAGGGGGGACTGTTAAAGTCACCTAAGAGGTTCGGGTAGTTGCTGTATTAAATCTTTTAATTGTCTCACACTAAAGGATTGATTGGGAGGTAAATAAAGAGGGCAGATAGTGAATTTAAACGGCTTAGAGTCAGTAGTTGCCATTGCTTGAAGTTCAATGTTCAAATAAATAGTTGAAAATGGTAAGAAATTCGCTATTAACACACAGATCCCTCTGCTTGCATTTATCTTCCCCAAGAAATTTATCCTAATGACGGAAAAGTTTTTAAAGAAAAATCTATATTTTCTTTGAGTCTGGTTTCCTGCAAACATAATAAGTCAAAATCAATGTCGCATATTATATGAGTAATTGCAAAACCGCTTTTCTATAAATAATCCCATTAGTAGTCCATTGTGCATTGTGTATGTGCATAAACTCGACACTAGGACCCCCCTTCAACACATACACACACGCACTCACACAAACAGACACAAGAGTTTTTATTGAGACCTAATAATATTGTGTGAGATGTATTAAAGCGGTTATATTTGAATGGAAGAATAACCTAATGAATTATTTGAACCTAAAATAAAAAAATACATATACTGTTAATAAATGTATATCTATAAGTATGAAATATTATGAATTGATCAAATGAAACACATAATTCCAGATATCGCAGTACGTGTATCTGTATTTGAACACCCATACACTGACTATACGTTTATATATACTCAAATATGCAAAACGAAAATATAAAATTCATGCTCGCATTTGTACCCAAATACGTATGTGCTCCTGAGTATACAGAAATATGAACTTTCATGAACACATTCATTGGCACATATCTTTATAAGCACATATCTTCATCATTCCACCAATGAACTATACACCTATATATTGTCTAGATGTATAGTTCATTGGTGGAAGTAAAATTATATAGGTAAACGTACAACAAAAACATATTCAGAAATCCTCTTTTGCATATATGATTTTGTTGTTAGATCAGTATTTCTCTGTTTGTTTCTCTTTCAGAAAAGTATGACAAGAAGAGTACCAGGTCAGAAGAAGAGGCCCACCACAATGTTCACAGTGACTGACACAGTTACCTTCGTATGTGAGTGATCACACCTCCGTGACGAAAATTATAGCATTTAAAACACTGCAAAGGTTTTATATATATATATGGTTTGATATAGGTACTGAGGAAATATTAAGTGATTCTTTCTGGCAACTTATAACATTGAAAAGTTAATACAAAAGAATTGGTTGGAACTTTAGTATTTTTCAAACTTGTGTACTATTTTTGCTCTAACGCATTACATTTTTGAAGCTCTTCTACTGATTCTCCCTCGTTACAAAAAGTAAGCTAGTTACAGGTATTAAGCCTCTGCAGTAATTAAGGCCTCTGTAGAGACAATTTAATGGGGATATTTTCATAACTGGTAATATTTTTTAGATTAAAAATTTCTTTAAGAATCTTATTTTACAGAAGGGAAAAAAAGTTGCATAACTTATAAATTGTTAAAAGCTCTAGTTAGAAGCCTGACTAGATTGTTCTTGAATGACTATTATACTTTACTTATGATAAATCAAGAACTTCTTTCGCCATCATCTAGTAAATATGCTAAGCGTAGAGTTGGTGAATCTGAATATCTTGCCTAGTAGTCTTGGCAAGTTTTTCATCTCTGGTTTAGTCGTTCGTATTGCTGTTCCAAGTTTCTCTGTCTGGTCAGCGCATATGAGCATTGGATCCTTCCGGTCTAGCTTCTGAAAGTAACCTGGATTATGGTATATTCATGGCCAAACCATTTTAACTATTTTTTCTCTCACCTCTTGGATTGATCTAACTCCTGGCTCCTCGTGCACCCTTTCATTCCATATCCAGTCTCGTCTGAATTTTCTTAACAATCGGCAAAGGAAACTAATTTCTTCAGAACAACCTAGCTAGCCTGGCAACCAAGGCCCTTCATGAGGAACATTCTAATCAGAAGAGAAACTCTGCGAGGAAAATGATTTAAGCTTAAGCTCGAATCCAAGATATATTTCCCCTGAAAACCAGTTAAGTTCAGAATATATAATTAATCCAAAATGCCATTCTTCGGGAAGTCAGCCGGGTTCTGTTAAAGTCAATACTTCATTAATTTATATACCAATTCGTTATACTATTTTTTTGCATTAATTCTGTATCCTTCATATTTTACATAAATTTTTACACTATAATACTTATACGTGAAATTAGTTATTGAAAGTACACAATTATTGGAAATTCCCGACAATATTTTGAAGCAGAAAGCATTATTACTATAAAATGCCACATTCTTAAGATAAACCTACTCAGTTTTGAGCAAATGTTCATAAAACTAAACCTTATGATTAAGTCACAGTGTCATAAACCAATCAGATTATGCAATAGCATTCTAATATTTTTCTTAAATGTTTTGCAATGGTTTTATAGACCTTTTAACTTTGATTTTTAAAGTATATTAGTTTAAATGTACACTGCCACAGATTGGTTAGTGCTTTTTTTTTTTTTTTGTTAACCCACGTGATTATTATCAACAAGACAGAAAAATAATAAAAATATTGGACAGTAATTTAAATAGAACAGTTCTTAATAGACATGTTCTTAATAGTACAAAATTTCTTCTTCTCAAATAAGTACTTGAGCTATATTTAGCAAAATCATTAAAACTTGATCGCTATTATTGAAGATGAATTAAGATTACATTTATTTATTGGAGAGAATTAAGTATGCAACTCACCTTTTTGTACATTTTTTCTGCATATTGTTGGTCTTTCGTTAGGGAGGTGTTCTAATTTTTCCTTGAGGCTACAATTAATTATTCCTATTGAAAATGGATCAAATGGATCCCCACATCGAGGGTCGTACTTGGAATTGCAGGAGTAACATAATATTGAAGGAGGTTCTGCTGTTACTGCTCCTGAACTGCCTGAAAGAAAAAATAGGGTTGTATATATTTATATAATTGGCCCATACCAATTATACATAATAATTCTATAATTATGTGCAGCTAATTAGTCTTATCAAAAATATAAGTGAATAAGAAAAATTATATTAAACTCTCGTTAATTCCACAGAGTGTGGAATATTCATTTAAAAAAAAATTAAATTCATAAAATCTATTATGACACAGGGAAAATATTAGCAATTAAAAAATAAACTACTTTAATAATTTTAGACAATATTTCAAATTGTTTCTTTAAATGTTTGAAAATCAGTGTCAATGAATATTTTCTACAAATATATAACACACACACACACACACACACACACACACACACACACACACACACACACACACACACGCACACACACACTCACATATTTTCAATTTGGAAGTCATATGTCCTGCCTTGGTTTACATCCATCGCCGATGTATTAATGTCAAAAATAAAATGAAACCCAATTTATTTTACAGCCTGGCCGAAATTCTTACCAGTCATGTTCGTTAGATTATAGGAACTTTATTTTGTACCATTGGAATCTTTAAAATCTAACTTTATTCTTGAAAATGTTAGAGAAAGAGCCTGATTTTTCGGTTCAAAGAAGGTTATAACAGTCGCCATTATGACAGGAACATCGGTAGCACGTGGTGATTCAAGAAGATACTGTTGGACTTCCTCTTGTTCAAGAGAACTTTTAGCTCTTGATAAATGTGATTTCTCACACCTCAGAAGTTTGCCAGAGTAAAGCAAAGTGTGCACCTGCGGCCCTACAAATCTTTGTAGCCCCTGGGTTCGTCCTGAGATTGGAACTACCCTGTGTGGTGGGGGTTTGTAGCTAATCAGAGATAATTCAGATCGTCGGTCTACAATTTTCTGTGGGAAATTGTATGCCGATGTTAAGTACTATAAAGCAATCTACACGGACACCTTCAACTTATTCCCTGTCGCTCTACGTGGGTTACTAACCTCTCTCTATACAATTTCAAAGTACTCAAGAGAGCTGTAGATCAGCGTTTAATAAGCCACTGTAAGTTCTGAATAATAGTGAATAAGTCAAAGGAACATTCAATTATAGTGAATAATAGTGGAACAGATGGTTGTCACATGATTAGTACTCTGTTCTATCTCTGGTACTATATATGGAAATAATAGTGAAGGAGGGGCAGGAAGCTGTGAACATTTGATCAATTAAGTATAACATTTTATTGAATTAATATTTTTCTATTTAATTTGTATTTTATACCGTTGTTAATGCATCATTATTAAAGTGTATTAAATTATTGAAATATTTGCGACGTTTGGTGGAAAATTAAATTTATTGTTAAAATAAGAAAAAATTTGCTGTAGTTACAAAATAGTACTTTCAGTTTAGAGTAATAAATACATTTTCATTTAAAGGCATCAGATTTAATATCAAGAAAACTTTTAAAACTCTTAATATAAGTTTTAATGATTTGATCCTCCCTCTTATGTTTCTTGCATGTAATATAATTATATTTAAGACTAGTATTACAATAAGTCAATCATTTTTCAGTAAGGCATGAGTGCCAAGTCAGCACCCCTTGTACTCGAAGTATCTAGTTCTCCTAGATGTTAGTTTTGTGTAAGTGATGCTAACCCTCTTTATATATATATATTTCGGTATATGGTACTAAATTTTTAAACAAAACACATGATTAAGTTGCAATACTTAAGAGTCTAAAATCGTAAATAATGTGTGGTAGAGTTTTTCGGTATTGAGGCTTTGTATTGCTAACGGTTGAATAAATTTATTTTGGAGTCGGATATTAGATCAATGAGAAGGGAGATTTAGATAATGTCTAAAATTTATGAAAGAGGTATCTTCTTTAAAATGATTGATAATAAATAGTATTTTTAACTAAATTGGTTAAAAATTGTTTTTTCTATTTATATTCCATAGCATTTTTACGTACAAACGGTTATCAATGTTTCATGTAAGGAAGTTACTATAAAGATTTATTACTCTCATATGCTTCCCTATTGATCATTCTTGAATCAGAATTGCTGATCTAACTTTATAATCTAAATTATCTCTTTCGCTAACAAGGTCAAATTAGTCAAAATGTTCATTACTAATTAAAATTGAAAATCAGTTTAGTTTAGGCTTCTCAAGCATTACGTATTATTATTAGTTAACACACTGCATTCAATAATTAACTGTTCAAGTAAATACAAGTTTTGAGGAAATTAATAAGCCCTCAACGAAAATTGGGCAAATGCCACATCACTACCACTCTATGCCCGGGTTCCTCAATGACAGCTAAATGCTCATTTTACTGTTTTTGACACCCAAAAACTCTGGAAATTAATAATAAATACGTTATGAGCAACATACTAATTAGGATTTAATTAACACTGCTTTATACCACTGAGAGTAAGGATTTCTTCCTTCTAAAAACGTCCTTTGTTAAGATATAGGTGAGTATAAGCTCTCACAAATAACAGCCAGAAAATATAATGAGCTAATTTTTTTTTTTATAACCTTTATTTACATATTACATTCTGTTAAAAATAAATAAAACATNTTTTTTTTTAGCGCTATTTAAATTCTAGATAATAATTTACCGTGCGATTCATTTCTATGTCAAGAAGAGTGATTTTGCTGATTAATTCCACCTCTTTTGTGAATTTCACATTTCAGATATCAGATATATTTGGACTTGAACGTGTCAAATAGTCTTTCAATGTAAATTTTATGTATACACACCAATCATCAATGTATCATTTATATGATAAATATTAAAAATATTTAGCTATGCTGTATTTACTACATAGGAGTACGAAATGGATTCACACCAGCAGCTGATTAGTGTCCTGCATATGTGAAGTGTGATCGTGGCTTTACTTTTGATCTGATATTAGAAGTATGATCATTGCAGTTTGACACCGACATGAAGCTCAAAATGCATCAGCACCATCCGTTGGCGAAATAGCAACAGTAGCATATGTCTTCAATAACCTTCTCAAATCTGGTGCAGACAGAATCCCTCAGACGAGGCCAGCTGAAATGATAAGTGTAGAAGTAGGACGTGATCGATCGGCTCCTTCCCGGGCTCTCTGTACTTGATAGTGCCAGGCCGCGGGCAGTTCGATAGCTCGGACCGCGCTCCCCCGACCTGCCAGATATTTACAGGCTTGTTTTGTTTCAAAGGTGTCCTAGTTTTAGGTCGATTCGGCCCATGGAGTGATAAAGGAACATTGTTAAATTTCACAATTTTAGAAAAGTTTTTCTTTTCAGCAATTGGAAATTAATTTGATCGTATTTTGCTTCATTGTTTTTTATTCTCTTTTTGACACACTATTGTCTAATGCTTTCGAGATGATCTTGTAGGTTTTTGGAAACAGTTTTAGGATCGAGGTGGGATGATAGGGTAGCTTTGTCGTATGCAAATAGAGCTAAGAGGATACTTGGATGGGTAGAGATGTCAACATTGTACAGAATGAATAGGATAGGTCTAAGCACATTAATCTTGAGGAACTCCTGGTTTCACTTGGTAGAGTCGGAGAGATCAGGCATCTAATTCTTGCCGGATCAAATGCTACGGTTGGATTAGTAAGACTTAAGAATTAAGTATGTTTTACTAGGAAGTATGGAAGACAATTTAAACACAAGACCAACTGGTACTCTTTCTAATACTTGAGAAACACCCAAAAAAGCACATTGGCATTACTCTTTGCGCACAAGGGAAGAAGATATGTAGTTTAAGACGCGAAACAATTACTAGACAGTAGAAAGCTTGCGTCGGAAGCCGAACACTGATTATTTGGGAGGATATTGAAGGGTTGAATGGAAGGCAACATTCGTTTTAACAGAATTTTTAGAAAAACTTAGACAGTATTGGAAGGAGACTTATAGGACGGTAGGATGAAGTGTTATATGGGGGGTTTTCAAGTTTGGAAAATAGTATTATGTAAGAATATTTCCAGTGGAGTGGGATATACTATTATAAATGTATGCCAGGAATGTATTGCCTTCTTGGGAAGATTATGAAGAATTTGACCGGTGATTAAATCATATCCGGGTGACTTGCGCTTAGGCAGACGAGAGATTACGTACTTGACCTCGGAAGGTGTTACTGCCTTGAGCGGCAAGGAACAAGGCAATGGCGTGTCTGGAGACGGGGACCCATATATCTTCATGAAGCGGATTGATGAAGGGAGTAAGGCTTATGCAAATGAAGAAGTCTACGATATCAGGAAGGCGGTTCATGTCAGAGGGCCAATAAGTGGGAGAGGAGGGCCTAATTGTGTTGAGGTTTTGGGATGATTCGTATTAGATAGAGCACATAGTTAGACCCACAGTTGTTTCTATTGTATATAAATGACCTTTCATCTTTTTTCATAACCCAACGAAACTTTTATTGCTATTGACCTGACCATATGTTAATGAAATATAACTGATAATATCAATAACACGCTTGGAGCTCTTAATAAATGAGTGTTACACAACAAACTATTATTAAATACGTATAAAACACACTATATCATATTTGAAACGAAAGTTTATTAATCTGCATATTTAAATATTAGTTTAAGAAATATAAAGCTAGCAGAGGTCGAAAATACTAAATTCTTAGGAGGTAAATTGAATCAAAATTTAATTTGGAAACCACTGGTAAATGAGATTAAGAAAAAAGTAATTAAAGCTTTAAATTTACTATAGAAACTTAAAATAATCTTTGACAAGTATATACTATGGGATTTTTAGTCTTAGTTACAGAGATTACCCTTATTGCGTAACGTAAATAAAGCTTCACCGACTTTTTAAAATAAGAAATCGGATTAGTAATGTCTAAGTTGAATACCAGGTCACAATGATAATAGTTCGTTTTAAATCAATATATATTATAACCATGGCATTTTTTTATGTATACATATTTATCCTACTTTTAGGGTGTAGTTCAGATTATTCTTTTTAAATGTGATTAAGTGAATGTTATAACATTCACTTAATCACATTTAAAAAGAATATTCTGACCTACACCCTAAAAGTAGGATGCACACTATTATGCGACTAGTGAAAAAAGTAATTTATCAGCCATTAAACATTTGACATCCCCTCGAAAAAAAAAATATAGTTATTCAATAAGAATATTAGAAAGGTGCATTTTATTCATATCTATTATATTTTGTAAAATTTTTCTTAACTTAAATAACAACAAAGATGTTAATATCAAAATTCCCGCTAACCCCCTTCTTTCGACTCATTTAAAGCAAAACTTAAAATTTAATGTGCTTGCAATAAAATGCCTAAATACCAAATTTGGTTTATATTTTATAATTTATAGATCCAGTCCAAAACTCGAAACTACATTCTTGAATGACTTTCTTCATAAGCGGTTTTAAAATAGATTTTGGGTTAGTAATGTCACAAAATTACATTGTGTTGAACATGTCATTTTTTTCGTAATGCTAGTAATAATGATGTTAATAAGATTTTAAATTTTGTCCCTCCACCCTAAACACCTCTCTCTCTCTTCAGATCGATTTCAGTCATTAATGAACTTAATATGACTGTTTGTAGAAATATGCATAAATACTGAAATTGCGGAATTTCGAGAGATAACTACTGCGGAAGCTAGAGAGCCTACTAGCATATATATATATATA
>KZ808017.1:252930-264641 GCA_000696205.2 Oncopeltus fasciatus
AAAAAAAAAAAAAAAAAAAAAAAAAAAAAAAAAAAAAAAAAAAAAAAAAAAAAACCCCGCCCTGAAGATCACTTATGTATGATTCAAAATAGAGTACATTCTTCAAAGTTAACCGAGAGCTATGGGAAGTTATCATCAACCCTCGTACCTCTCACCCCTCTCAGTTTCCACCCCAATATCATTTACACCCCTATCCGCCACCCTAGGGAAATATAAATAAAGCCGATAATATACCGGAGGTAACATATCATACGTATGATTACGCCCACCTGTGTTATAGCTTCCCCAAGTAAATTTGAATCATTCAAGTAAGGAATGAAACTTTATTCTGAAGAAGAAATGTACAGCTAGAAATACAAGTTATTTGAATTTTTTAGAGATTCAATTTTCATCATGAGGCCATTCAAATTCCGCAGACTAAAGTAATTGGCATAGAACAAAGATTCGATTGAAGATCTATTAGTTTTCATTTCGATTTAGAACAATGCTCCATACTATTTGTGAATTCTCCTGCATTCCAATATCAGTCTGGATTGGACACACAGGAGCTCCTTAAGATTAGATGATATCCATATCTAGTAACTTTAGAAGAGAATGGTTAGATAAAAGAGTGCATAACTAATTTCATCATACAGACTGAAATATAAGTAAGTATTAACGGTCAATAACGTTACTTGGTGAAGAACTTAGGATCTTATAGTTCACAAAAACAACTAGGGGATTCGGGTTAAAAACCGAGAACTAAACTAACCACTACAAGTTAAAAAGTGTATATCACACCAAGTTCTGCTTTTATTTAATTTTAAAAAAAAAGAGGATGGTCAGCCCTGCTAGTTATGTTTATAAATTAACAATGACCAAGATATTTGCGATTCCTCATATTTTGATCTCAGAGTAAAGCTTTCTCCTATCTCAATTTCAGCCATTCACAAAATAATCATCTGTTTGCGATGGAAGCTTTAATTTCTTGTGTTTACTTCTCACATGGATTTAGGGGCAGGAAGGGAGGTTGTCATTCCATTTTAAACATCCATGACACAGGAAAAGCTATTATTTATATGGCGGGATTTGAACGCGCAGCGCCAGAATTGGGAGACCCAAACCGAACCCATGAGCTACCCTGGCGCCCCAGGCAGAAATTTCAAATTTTCATTTCAACTTCAAAAAGAGGTTGGGCTCCACGGCCATCCTAATTAAATGTAATATTAGATTAAATTAAATGTATAAAATAGTGCTTTTAGACTATAAAAATTTCCTTACTCTGAACTTTTCATTAAAATGTTACAGAATACATGCGTTGGGAAAATATATTTTCACTTAATGAGAAATATTTTTTAAAAGAAACTACTAAAAGTTTATTATGAAATATTATTATTTAAAGTATTTATTAAAAAAAGTAAAAACATAAATTTTTTACAATTTACATTTCTTCAAATTATATGGCAGAAGGTAACCTTTTTGAAAAATTATTTTTTGGATGCTTAATTTCCTTCCAAATGACATAAATTGTTTGCTAGACTAAGTAGGTTTTTCAAGACCCAACAAATATGCATAAAAAAAGGGTGTTTAGTTTTAAATTTTAAAATCTGAAATTCATGAGAATTTACTGAGAAGAAAAATTAGTTTAGTAATATTTAACCTTGTGCCGACCGGTTTTAGATGAAAGACATTATTATAATAAGATCCTAAATATCTTCTTATATGTCGGTTTTTTCCCCTAAACTAATTGTTTTATAATTTTGACGAATATTTTTATGATTTTTTTCCATTTAAGGAAGCGTAAATTCCGAATTAGAGTTTGAATTTTAAAAAGCAAAAAAAAAAAAGAAAAGAAATCCAAATCATAGTAAAACTCTGTGATTTTAAAATCACCCTTCATGTGTATTTTGATAAAAATGTTATAAACCATCATAATTTAAGATGTACGCAGCATCGAAATTATGATTTTGGCCATTAAATTACTAGATTACGGAAGAAGGTTTGACCCAAAACCCGAAATTTATTTTAATTTATGATAATAATTGTTATATAATAGGCATGCGTATTGTGTTATATATCGTATTATAAATCATATAAGTTTTATTTAGGATATGACTGAAAAATGACTCCACGCTATTACTTCCTAGATTTGTTATGAATCTCTCCACCTCCTGCTGTGGGTAACCTCATTTCTATTTGAAGGTAGTGGATTAAAGGTAAGGGAACCGTCTTGCCGATTAATATTATACTTAAATGTCGGGGTCTCGTTCTGAGAGAGCTACGCACTCAGCGTGCCCTCGGAAAGTGGGCGTAGCGGGGGAGTTTGACGGAAATTACTTAAATTAGGACGTCTGACCCAGACTTGTCAGTACATCGTCACTTAAGGCTTGTTTAAAAGCTGGGATGTGAGCGAGAGGATTTCACGTGCCTGGAACTGTGTCAGGGTATAGGCACACTGCTTAACTTAAAAAAACAACAAACAAAATTACAAGAATATTTGGGAAGAAACAGTACATCAACGAGGTTTCAAATCCTGCAGGTTAATCCGAGATGGGAGATCTCTTACTGCCAGAGCTATTTTACTTTCTGTTTGAGTCTTTTGGATAGCCTAATACGCCCAGTCAAATTTCATGAAGAAGTTTTGATTTTTTTAATCTCCTTTTCACCCAAATCCGCTGGTCCAAGCCATCTTCTTAGATTTCATTTCTTGTCATCATCCAAGACAACTAAATCTAACTTGTCCTTGTGATTCTCATGGTTAGATAGTATACAATTGCATTCGATTATGGTGGCACTGGACACATAACCTCCTCAATTGAATATTTGTGTATACAATTTGTTGACTTCTCTATTTTACTATATTTAATTAAATAATAATTTGTTAACAAAATTTTAAAACAATATTAAAAATATACTAATGAATTAGCGTTCTCTGTTGAATACACTAATGGGATCTTCCAACCTAAATTTAGATCAATAAAATTTGGTCATAGGAATAGGGGCCCGAAATAAAAGCAGAATGGTCTTAAATACGGTAAAAAAATCCAGTCACCATAAATTTTCTGGCTAATTTCGTAATTATCTCATTTTTTAGCCAAATATTAAAAAGCATATACCTTAACGAAAAGTAGATTTCAATTAATTATAGTGTCAGTTAGACGGTTCCCACGGTTTCTAGAAATAATCACAAATACTTCTTCCGGGCTTGACCATGTAGGAAAGTTACTTTCATGTGATGGATTGTACTCTCAGCCCTGAAGAAGCCATCGCATTCTGTTCGAAAGCTTGGAAAGAATAAACTTGACTAAGCCCAGAAGAATTATTTATAAATATTGAGTTAATTAATTGGAATACCTCTTACTGCTAATTAAGGCATTCTGCTGAGAATTCAGATTATGGGATTTGTAAACCCAAAAACGCTCAGTTAGTTTAAAAAAAAATATACTGTAAACGATATAATTTTCATATCCCTTATTCAAATTTTCTATATAAAAAAAAAGAAAGATCGCTGTAACTCATTTGCAGGTAAAACCATATTTCTATATGTCTAACGGGGATTAGAGAACTCTAAAAGAAAAAAAAAATACGAAGACTCTTAGAATCATAGAAGTAAGAATACGTTTTTTCGTACCAACATCTAGTTAAATAATGTGACCAGAAAAAGGAGATATTGCTCACCTTTGAAAATAGTTTTTTTTTTTAAAGTTCAAAGGCAAGTATCAAACTTTCTTATGAGCGAAATCTCAAAGCTTAATAAAAAAATAAAATAAAGTTTCAAATATTTAAAATCACAATATCATTTAAAATTAGGTAAATTAAAGGAATTTTTAGGTATCTAATAGGCACGGTAATTTAAGCTTGGGAGTTGAGATCAAATAGGACCATTACAGCATTTATATCTCAGACGGTGATTCAAGGCAAATGAGATGGTCAAGTGGCAACAGCCAGTGGGAGCGATTCTTAAACGCGTGATTTCCAGCTAAACCGAGTGAAATACCAATGGAGAATGGTCATGCCACGATTTTATGAGGTCAAACTATCGGCTTCTCAAACCTGATTTGTCATTATGTCTGTTACTCAATATATTCCTGTACAGTTAGCGTACGATTATATGTGAAATAATCTCAAAGAACTTTCAGCTCCTGGATAAGACGGGTAATGTAAAAAGAACTTTTTAGTATAGTAGTCTACAATAAAATCACTTGCTAACTCACATGGGTGAGCCAATTAACACAAGTACTTATATACATTTGTGAAATTAAGTAACATTATACAAGGGTGATGTGTGATTTACATTTCATAAAACGGACGAGACGATGTGGTCCCTAACAAGATTCGAAAGCTAAAATCTAATGAGTGTCTTCAAAGATCCCTTATAATTAAAACCATAATAGTTACTTTCTTTTAATATTTACATAATATATGATATAATTCCTATAATACTATAATACAATAATGTATATGAAAAATGATGTGATTCCGCCTCTTTCGACTCCTGGAGTCAAGTTTGGCCAACTTAATTAAAATGAATTTTGCGCAGCAGTTTACATTGTAGTAATGTAGATTTAAATTTTATCTCCGTTAGAGAAAAAATTGTATACAAACCTACTTACAAAAAGTAATTTTTGGTCAATTAAAGTACTAATTCTCTCAAGTGTGCTTGTCCTCTGAAGTGTGCTCCTATACGACCTGTACTGGCTAATTGAAAATCTAGGTATTGGCCAAAATGTGCAAAGAATATATGCAAAAACCCAAATGTTTTGGAAAATAAATGTATTATTTTAAATTTTCAATTTGATTTACTATGTTATCCAAATAAAGGAATATATTAATTTTAAATTATTTTATTATTAGAAAATATATCGATACTCAGTAATCGACATATTATAATCATTTCTTCACTGAAAATTCCATACTGAAAGTTTCAGGAAGTAGGAACCAAAATTGAATGAAAAAATGTCTGCATGACGGATACTGCATGCCACACGAAATTTTTAGAAACTACTGAAAAGTATTTGACGGATTTTGGCATATAGGTTCTGCTTGTTTCAAATATTTACCTAATCCCATAAGTTCTTGATTCATAAACCCTAGGTGAATGTGTTGAAAATGCCTTTACAGCAAAAACGTCAGCGGTTCGTGCTATTTTTGCCAAACGGATTGAGGATTACTTTCTCTTCTGTTTGTTTTCTTCCAAGGTCTTCTTTGTTGGAGATCGCAGGAGTCAAAGGAAATGTAATAATCATGAGCTTCCTAGTTAATTTTATTTATTTATTACAATAAAATTAAGAGTTAAAAACCTAAAATATATGGTACTATAGCTATAACTTCGAGACTCATTCAGTGAAATCACATTTATCGATTTTGCTATTTTACTACTAAGTATGTGTCCAAATCCACATTTTTTGTTCTCATAGATTATGAACTATGTGGTATTGTCAAACACATTATATATATCTTATATATTACATGTATAATAAGTAATATCTAATANACACACACACACACACACACACACACACACACACACACACACACACACACACACACACACACACACACACACACACACACACACACACACACACACACACACACACACACACACACACACACACACACACACACACACACACACACACACACACACACACACACACACACACACACACACACACACACACACACACACACACACACACACACACACACACACACACACACACACACACACACACACACACACACACACACACACACACACACACACACACACACACACACACACACACACACACACACACACACACACACACACACACACACACACACACACACACACACACACACACACACACACACACACACACACACACACACACACACACACACACACACACACACACACACACACACACACACACACACACACACACACACACACACACACACACACACACACACACACACACACACACACACACACACACACACACACACACACACACACACACACACACACACACACACACACACACACACACACACACACACACACACACACACACACACACACACACACACACACACACACACACACACACACACACACACACACACACACACACACACACACACACACACACACACACACACACACACACACACACACACACACACACACACACACACACACACACACACACACACACACACACACACACACACACACACACACACACACACACACACACACACACACACACACACACACACACACACACACACACACACACACACACACACACACACACACACACACACACACACACACACACACACACACACACACACACACACACACACACACACACACACACACACACACACACACACACACACACACACACACACACACACACACACACACACACACACACACACACACACACACACACACACACACACACACACACACACACACACACACACACACACACACACACACACACACACACACACACACACACACACACACTTTCGTTTTATTATCGTCTCTGAAGGAAAAGCTTGTATTTTTTCTCCAGGATTTTAACCAGGATGAGTTAGAAAATATAGTTTACTTCTTAAGGTATGGCTCTTAAAGAGGGATATGATTTGGAAGTTGGAGATTTCCCAGTTAGAAAGCTTTTTGATTAATTAAAGTAAATATTTGGGGGGGAGTTCTGAGTTACCTAGAAAAAGGCCACTAATTGCTGTATAGAGAAATGAATTGCATATAAGTAGAAACACCACACGCAAATTTTAAGCGATTATAAAATAATTAAAAGTTAATTAAAAGTTGAAAGCATGTTAAAGGTTAATTAATTGATGTATTGTGGAAATAATTGAATATTTAATGAATTGCTTAATTAATTTTCATTTATTAATCTACATACAATTTTTACATTAAAGGGCATTGAATATCTCCCTGGCGTTAATAACCAAAGGTTGACTCGCCATAAAAAAAAAAAAAAATTAGTGTCTAAGGTAAGGTATTTATATTATCCACGGGAAATTTTGTGCATTAAAATTTAAGCATGTTTTTTTATATTTTTTGATTGTCTCACACACACACAAAGAAAGACTAGTAGTATAAAACTATATATTTATGTTTGTTATATATATTTATTATTTTAAGACACAGTTTTATATTTTTATTTATTTATTCTTTGTTAGATTATGACATATAAGACATGTTTCTATTTACTTTTCTATGTTTTTTTTTCATATTATTTCACTTCATATAATCAGCCCTGATTATGGCCTGAAATTCAGGCCGAAACGTTGGCTATAATAAAAACTTTTTTTTAATATCCTGTCTTCATAAAACTTGACGGCCAACAAATTTACCTTTATAATAAATATTTTCTGAACGAAAAAAAAAAATTATCATACTCATATCCATGTTCTAATAATAAAAGTAGGCTTAAGGCAATGGGATTTACAAAGAGACTAATTTAAATTTAATAAGTAACTTCATCGGTTGTAATATTAAATAAAATGTTTATTGGACACAAAAACACTTGAAGAACGATTCTCTATCATAGATATGATATTATAGTATTCGATAATATTTTAACAAGCAACTTCTTCCGAAAAAATAGTATGTAGGTAAATAATCGAGGTGATGCCTCTTGGAAAAAACTCCGACCGCAAATCTTATTTAAGCTTAATGATTTTCTCCCGTCAAGCCGTATAAGTGCGCCCTAAAACTCAAACATAACCGAATACAAACTCCCGGTATTTTTTTCTGCATACAAAGTCAGTCAATTTGTGTTTAACAATGCCTTTCTGTGTGTGTATGATAATAAATAAATTTTAAAAAATATGCTTAAATTTTAATTTACAAAATTTCCAGTGGATAATATACCCTACCTTAGACATTTTTTTTTTATTTTTTATTTTTTTTTTGAATGTTGTCATTTTATTAATAACTATTGACAGTTCAGCTGCCCNAAAAAAACCATAACTCAGCACCTTGTCTCACAATAAATCCAAATATTAAAATATGTATTCAGCATGAATACACTAAACATTTTTTTGTAAGGATTAATCAGTCAACTGGATCTAAAACTATTTTGTGGTTTAACTCATTAAATTTCAATTATTATCTAAAATAATTAACTCTGAGAATGATCTTTTAGAAACATGGCAATTAACTCTAAGATGACAATCTTTTAAAAACATTTTTGTGTTTGGATTTTACATATTGTATCCTTAATATATTTTCTTATTATCAATTTAAAAAAAATATTGTTGTAGACTTCATGGTTTAGACTAATCAAGTAATTTCTAAAATAGCCTAACCTTCAACGAAATACTTCTCAATTTACTGTTGAAAAAGTCATAAGTTTTGATCTCATTTTTGGGATTCTTAAAATAGGTGGGCTGACTAAAACTAAAAATGTCAGAAATCAAAGAAACACCATTGCTAATGTCTGGAACCAAAAATTAAATTGAATTAGAACTATATAGTTATTGTGGATAATAAAGTTATAGTTACTGTAGATAGTAAAGTTATAGATGTCATATGTTTAATGGAGGAATCATTGAATCAAGAGCAGGAAAAAATATGTCACGCAGGAGCTGTGTAACTCGGCAGATTTCTCATGTTTTATCTAACATTAATACTTATCTCATGTTTATACTTATCTAACATTAATATGAATAAGTATAAACATTAATATTAATTAATAGAGATTTAAAAACGTAAATACTAACCAATAAGCTTGCTCTAGACTGGTTGGGAAAGAGAAGGGACGGAAGTGCTGCCCCATCACAGTTAAATTCATAAATTTCATTCTCAAAGGGGGTTTATCTTAAAAATTGTTATAGTTAATAAACGTTATAAAAATTACATTTGTCACCTATTATGATCTATAATAGTTTTAGTAATTCAAATAGAAAAGCGAAGATATCAGGATTAAAAATATTCCTCTTCATTTAAACTATCATTTCAATCGAAAATAAATTTTAAAATTTTTTTAATGAGTAGCTGAAATAAAAAATTTAAAAAAATAAGAGGTCTCCCCCAATTCTCGAAATTACATTCTTTTATGCCTTATTTAGTATACAATTTGATAATTGTTATAGATTATAAGTGTTTTAAAATTAAATTTTATACGTATTTTCTTTTGTGTAAATTTTGTATTGCTGGTAAAGGTAATAAAGATATATGAGATTTTAAACAATCATGTATTTAGCTTTTCCTATATTGGATTGTTGAAGGTCTGTTGAACTGTTTCATAAGCGCGTCACATTCATACGTGAATACTCTGGTTTCCCTAAAGGAAATCTGCTAAAAAGAACGGTTTACAAATTTTCCCAAGCACATAAAAGCACACTATCATATGCCTTTATACTTGTAGCACCTCGCCTTCTTTGAGTAGATGTACAACAGTTCGCCGAGGGCCAGATGGTAATGAAACGACCAGACGCGACAGCGGGAAGACATATTAAAATATCGATTTTCGTCCCCTTCCGATTATCAAAGTTCCCTTTGATCAGGCGTTTTTCCATTTTAGACAAGGTTCGTTTGAGCTCCCCCTCTCTCTGACCAGTGCAACACGCAACATTAGCGCTACTGCCCTTCACATTAGCAAAATGCACAGCCTCTTCTTCATGCAAGTACACCACTAATAAATTTATTTATCTCTATCCTAGGCAGGTATATATATATATATATGTACGTATATAGAAACACAACAATTTACCCCGTAGACGTCCTATATTTTGGCTTTGTCCCAATCATTTGGTCAGTTCAGATACCACGTTTTTAATAAACGATGAGTTTGATTTTTAATCTTTTCATATTGCGATTTTCTGTTCCTCGAAGCAATGTTAAAAATGAGAGTGCAATATTTTACTAAAATGAGGCGTTAAATTCTCGTTTCGAGGACTGATGATATTTGGTGCTTTCAAATTTTAAAAAGACAGTAGGTCTTCGTGAGATTGGTTGTAAGTATAGTAATGTGATTGCAAAAAAAAAAAAAAAAAAAAAAATACTGCTACTTTTATATTTGTAAGAATGGCAGAAAAGTGTTTTTTGCCCTTTTTTAACTACGTCGAGAATGCTTTGGTTTTTTTCTGGGACGTAATGAATTAGATATATACATTCATCTGTAAGTATGTCATTTTCCTTTATAGAAGAAATATATTTTTTTAATTTAATCCTGGCCCAAAAAAAGTGGTTTTTTTACACAAGATGGAAGATATGGTATGTATACAATAAATACTATACTATTCAAACATAAGAAAACAAACATGCAATAGAAAACAAAAATAAAAATTTTCCTTTAAAAAAGGTCGCATTCACGGTGTGGATTCACTAAGCTACATATAGACCGAGGATGGAGTGGAACTGATCAAGTGCATTGATGCAAATGTAACGATTTTTGTCTTGATTAAATAATATCAAAAGAAGAAAACTCTATTAATTTTCTCAAAATTATATTTTAACTAACATAGAAAGTGTAAAATACTGAAGTAAAAGTTGGATCTCCATCCATTCGACGAGCAACATTTTTCGCCGATCCCAACCGATGTATAAATGAACAAACTTGTTGGTTTGGCTAAGCGGGAACACGCAACCCATACTTGCCATAGGGCTTACTAGCTCAAACCCACAAATGGCCTTTTGACTTATTAATTAGTCATTATAAATGTCAGGAATGAGGAATCGTCAGGCATCTCAATGGGACGGCCGAATATGAAAGATAGTTCTTTTACATGAATTATTCCCGAATGGTTGCTTTGAGAGACATTCGTTTTTTTTTTTGTTTTTTTTTTTTATGGCATCGCACTTAAACTCCGATTGCCAAATTATTTCTGAACCAATTTTTATTATATATTAAGTTGTGTAAATAGTTACCTCAAGAATCCAGCAGTTAATAGTTGATAACAACGTTAGATTCGGAAGCAGTATTTATACGACATCTCATTGCAAGGCACAACATATACAAATATTCATAGGGAATTTAATGAATTGTGTTTTCTGTGCAATGAAATTTACCATTATTGGCAATATTGAGTGATTGCTTCGAGGGAGGCATTGCCAATGAACCGTTTTGCAAATAAGCACGCATATTTATATTGAGGCGTGTTGAACGATAACTTTCCATAAGAACAATTTTCTAAACATGTGTAGATATTGCACCCTCAGTAGCGTTTTAAATAGGCTTTTGTCCGAAATCCCCGGACAGTTGCAACTGAGAGTCCAATTTATTACCGACTTATTAATTTTATTCATCGATATCGATTCATTGAAGAGTGTTCCAAACGAATTCTTACAAGCTATAATGTATGTAACCCAGACAATAATTTTACAAACTCTAGCCATCCAGAATTTTGAATATGGATTTTTGTGGGCGTTCAGTAGCAGCTTGAGTGTTTAAAAATCAATTTGTCCAGCATTAAGCAACGTTATTCATTGGTAAATTTTTTTTTTTTGTTTT
Organism: Oncopeltus fasciatus; assembly: GCA_000696205.2. NCBI lineage: Eukaryota > Metazoa > Arthropoda > Insecta > Hemiptera > Lygaeidae > Oncopeltus > Oncopeltus fasciatus. The sequence goes on from KZ808017.1 coordinate 264,405, forward strand.
AGTACACATAATTTACGATAAAAACATTATTTAAAAAATAAATTATACTCTTAAATAATAAATGATTAATAATTGAAATTTAAAAAATTACATCGAACAGAACTTTAAATTTAAAACAACGAGAAGCCATGATGGAAGTTACTTATTGATAATTGTGAGAAATAATAGAGAAACACATATCAGCGCCACCTATTGGCCACATAATTATTCATTAAGTTTTAAAGAGATTATAACTCT
>KZ808018.1:24371-55398 GCA_000696205.2 Oncopeltus fasciatus
AAGGCATTGGAAGAAATATGGCGGAGTGCCTTGGGAACAACCCCTCTACAGTGGATGGGCTGTTAAACTTTCTTAAAAAATCAGGTATAGCCTGGAAAATCTAAATTAAAGAATGAGATATCAATTATTATTTTAGTTAATAATAATTTATTTATTATAATTTCTTAAATATATAATAATAATATTTAAATAAAAAAATCCATTAATTTAGGTTGTTATAGTGGTTGAAATAATCCTGATTCCTGTATTTTATTAACTGATTTATAGTGGACATATTATGGGGTGTTTATAGGGCACAATAACCTAGAAGTTGATTGCCCTTCAATCTACTACTACTACTAGAGGAGTAGTTGTATATAAGCTTTGGCCATAGATATTCTTAAATTAATTAGATGTTGCAGGAAAATGCACACTCATTCGTAAAATCACTAATTCTAATACATAAGTAAACTATAAAAAGAAGGAAAATCAATAATGATTTATTGTGAACTGTACATATAAATGTATAGTATAGTGAATAAAATAATTGGGAATGTATGGATAATCGAGTTGAGAAAAATGAACACCATGAATTTTGCTAGTTCTTATATTGTTTTATAAAAGTTTTTAAATAAAGGTGCTGTAATAGTAATAGGTATTAATACTTAATGCGTGTATTAGTGAATATGAATACACATTACGTGTGAGCGTATACATGCATACACAGATTTAAAAAATTACAATTTAAATATTTCTTGGCTTACAGTCTTCAGGTTATTTACAGGTCGTGGAGTAAGAGTAAAATACTGTATATTTACCGTTTCTTCTTCCGGGTTGGACCGTGTCAAATTGTTGTTATTTGCCGAGCTTTCGCACATCATGTGATGCCTTCTTCAGGGCTGACACGGTATAACCCGGAAGAAGAAACGGTAAAAGGTTACTTTTCTTAATCTAAGAATTTCATTAATTCATAACTATTGAACCATTGTCTAATGATATATTACACTCAATATTCTAAATTGGTTCAAATAGTCTCTTCACATCTATTGGAAAATTGCTTAGTTTATATGAGCCAGCTTCTTNATAATCTTGTTGGTTGTAATCATATCACACTATTATGTGTGATATGATTATAACCAATATATATTGCTTGTTATATTATTAACAAAGCTGGAGAAAATAGTCAGGGTTTCGGCCAAGATTAGAAAAATAAAATACTCAAAAATTATTGGGTAATTATTTTATTATTGCCATTTCGACTGAACTTGTAAGTTTTCATGAGGGCTGAAAACAATACACACTATTACAATTATAGAATTGTAGATTGGAATGAACAGAGATGTCATAAATCCCTTGACTAATTTCTCCAGCATAATACTCTATGGCCAACCAACCTCCAACCATAATATAATAAGATAATTAGTATATTGATGTTAATGAAATACTTATTACATTTATGTCCGTATGATGAATTAGTATGTTCAAAGCAGGTAGAATGTCAGATATAGTCTTTACTGGAGGTGCTGGGTCTTTGTTTCGACAAAGATTCACAATAACCCATGTAACATTTCTTAAAAATGAAATAGGAGTTTCCTGTTTAATAAAAGCTAAAAGTGGAGGAACAACACCTAGGTTAATAACATAATCTCTCAGACCAGGGCCATCTCCGATTATGTTACCTAAAAAATAAATAAATATTATTAGGCAGGTAAAACAAAATTATAAAACTTAATATGTTGAACATAAGGAAAAAACTGCAATTAAAAGTTTAAAAAAAAAAAAAAAAAGATTAATAGAATTGTTGTGGATATAAAAATCAATTACTTGCCTAAAGCCCAAACTGCCTGTTCACAAACTGTTTGGTGAACGGAGAATAACAGCTGTAGGAAAAGTGGAACAGCACCAGCAGCAACAACTGCCTGTGTCTGCATGGAAGTACCAGAGGCAATGTTTGTTAATGCCCATGCTGCTTCAAACTGCAAAGTTGGGCTGTAAAAATTAATAATAAATAAAACAATTAAGTACAAAATTCTAGTCCAATAATTTTAATTCTTTCTAGAATTAATTAATTACCAAGAACAAAACAAACAACAGCAAATGAAATACAAAATGTTTTTTGTGAGTGTATTATAACAAATTAAACCAATCCCACAATTTATAATTTTTCCTATTCAGGGAATCTGGTGCAATATTTATTCAATAACTGACAACACAACTCCTTCTTTTTTCTATTAGAATAATAATGAAAACTAAGTGATTTATGCTAATCAGTTATATATATCATATTGTAGATCAATCATAAACCTCTTATTACATGAATACATATACAAAAAATATATTTTTGAAAATTTTAAGCTGAGAAAAGTATTAGTCATTAAATAGTGTTAACCATGTTTTCCATCCTCTTAAAAAAAAAAAAAATAGTTTTTAAAACAACTAATTTTAATTTGTGTTCAAATAAAATAAAATGATGGGTAAAAAAAAAAAAGATGGGTAAAAACTGCTAATAAAAATGATTTAAATTATCTTAAAATGTTATGAAAAGGAAGAAAATCATAATAAATAAAAAATCTGAACCTAATCACAATAAAACTACAACACTGAGGAGGGAACTAGAGCTTCTATAGACTCCCAACCCTTTATGGATGTTTACTGACACATGGGAGTACATTAAGAGGGAAAAGGCATTATAAATTGCAATAAAACAGATATACATTTGATAAAATAATGCATTAAAAACTTAACTTAGTTAAACATAGTACACTAGGTATTATGTGACAATATAACTTTATCACAAAAAAAAACTCTAAAATAAAAAAAAAATTTTTTACTGGTCCTGTTTTTCGAGGCAGCGAACAAGCCTTGGAAGAATGCCACTTGCAATCAATGCATCTATAGGTGGATTTCTATCTGATGAAAGAAGCTTCCTAGCAGACTGTACAGCCTTTAACTGAATTTCTGGGTCAGGGCTATCTGCTTGCTCAACCAATTCTTCTATCATACTAGGACTAATGATGGCCAAACTTCTGTCATCGTCATCATCTAAAACAGAAAAACAAGCACAGTTTATATAAAATTGGTAAATATTAATTTTATAAAATTATGCTGTTAGGTAAAAACTGTGGTACCACAATAAGATACCATTCAGCCATATTTAAAAGTAAATGCATTAATAAATTAACTATTTTATACTTGTAACCAAACAATAGAATAATTGCCTATGTATTTATACATCATGGATAGACTTAGTTGACAAATGATGATTCTTAAGAGATTTTGTTCTTTATTTACTAGAGAAAATAAACACTTCTTAAAAATAAGGAATGCATTTTGGTGTACATAGTAAGCTGTTTCATTTAGAAATAAATCACTTATAATACAAGTGGTTGGCCTTTTATATTCCAGGACCTAATAGACTCAAGTGTTGGGGAAACTTTTTTTTTTTTTTTNTTTTTTTTTTTTTTTTTTTTTTGGGGTAGTTTACTAAACACATTCAAGAGATCTATTTAGGAATATGTCTGTACCTTTTCTATAAATAATCTAACTTAAATATTTATATCACGATATGGATTTCTTAACTTATGACACCTTTCACAGCTGAATCAAAATGACGAAGTCTCCTGTTTTAAACTTTTATAAAAGATCACTTTTATTTGCTTTGCAAACATAGGAAAGGACCCCTCTCCCCATTACCCGTATCATATGGTATATCACTAGTAATTCAGGGAATCAAAGTAAATAAGTAAAGGGCCAAGCTAGTCTAATTTGTCTTGGTGTAATGTTATAAAATAACCAGAAAATAGGTAAAGAAATACAATTGTAGCCATCTTGCCATTCCATTTCCTTCTTTTACTGTAGCCTGCATGTGCTATTGATTTTTTTAAGGATGAGAGTTTTAAATTTTTTAAATTATGACATCTAAGACAAATATCTATTGATTTCAGAAAGAAATTGCAGATTTGCTGATTTATTGCTGAGAAATTTATGTCTCACTGATAGAGGATTATGGTTGGGACCTGATATTGTTAGAGATGCTTAGTCATGACATGATTCACCCCAAAATACTTAGTTGGGTAAATCAAATGAAGAATAGTTTAGAGACTTTCTTTTCTTGGTTTTTAGAAGGAGATAAGAGATTATGAATTTCACATTTAAAAATTTCTCCTAATAAAAGGACCTTTTCCATTTTGCCATAGACATATAAGTATGACAAATTAACGAATATTGTGTTTATTGTTAATTGGTGAGAGCTATTTTGCCCAAGTGAGTATGGTATTCGATGTTATGCTGCCTGACATGTATGCTAATCTGGAAGAATCCCTATAACTTGATATATGTTTCTGATGTTGTAGTTGAAGGAATTGCTTTTAGAATTTCCTTTATTTTCCTTTCCAGATCTTACCAGACATCAATTGCTGACACATAACATGATAAAATAAGTTTTCCTAAACATAAGACATTAACTTATTCTAACTGAGGAAATTAGGAAAAATAAGGATTAGATATTACCTACTCTTAGTTAATGATAACTATAAATAGATAATTCCCCGGGGATACTGGTTTCAGTATCATGAGACAAATTTTCAAAAATTTAAATGTCCACAGATTCTTTATTATATGTTCTGTTAAAAGAATAATTGTCTGTAGTATCCACCACAATTTTTAAAATAAAAATCCACATACATCTTCACATGTACTGTTTAATTAATATATTTCTTTAAAAAAATATTCAATATCCTTTTTTATTACTTATTTATCATGTAGTAGTGATTAAAAGTTATTTTATTACATGAAATAAAAATGTATTAAAATCTCTAAGGGAAGAAACTGAAATATATTTATGTAAATTACATAGGGTCTCCTAGATTTCTATGTGTGATAAAAAGAAAAAGTTATTAATTGTAGAGTTAAGATGGTTAAAGTTTTCAAATTAATTTCCTAGTTGTTTCATGCATTTCTGATGTGTCAATGTTTAATTTAGCAGATTTCCCATCTGAAAATAAAGCTAGTCACATTGATATCATGTGTTTTTTTGTTTTTTTTTAATTTCAACAGAGTTTTGCCAATTTTATGTCGTAGCTAACACAGCTATTGTTCAATGAGCCTAATCTGAAAATTTACATGTACGGCACATGTCAGAGAAGGCACGAGTGTCCTCTGCAAATGCCAGCCAAAAAATGGGAAAAAATTACCTTACAGACCTTCCCCAATTGCTTAACTAATGAAAAAAAAGATAACTGCACTGGCCCAGAAGAAACAATTGATGAATGTCATCAATTTAAGAAGAATGGAGTCTGAACAGAACTTCATAAAATAATCCAACAGATCTAGGGAAATTTTTAGCATTCAAGTTCACCTGAAGCTTTTCTGAGCAAACAGATCCTTTTATATAGTTATTGGCAAGTATCACCATAATTCGTCGGAGTAAGGACTATGAGAGTCATTTGACTTCAGTTAGCCTACACAGTTGTAGGGCAAAATATAATGAAAGCAGGATACTAATTTTCCCCTACTTTCAGAACTGTTTGCTTTATTAAACATTACTGGCTCAAAGTATGATCCTTTCATAAGATCAAAATCAATAGAAGTTAATGGCCTTGCTTCCTGGACGAGCTTTGACAAAAACTTTCTAAGCTAATTTGCATTTCCTAGCTCCTATAGAATGTAGAACAATGCTTCACGAATTATTTTTTACAAATTATGTACAGTGAGATATGGCATAAGTGTCACTATACATAATTTGTACAAAATTTCAATGCAGCCATACTTCAATGCTTGATTTAATCTAACAATATACATAAAAAATAAACAAAATAATAAAAGAACAGCACCTGTAGAGTCGACATTGGGTACATTTCTTTTTTTAAGTAAGGTTTCTTCTCTCTTGTTCTTCCTTAACTCAATTGTTACTTCATTTCTCCTTCTTCGCATTTCCTGTAAAGAAAAAAAAAAAAGAATAAAATTCTTGTTTTCAATAAACATTATCACCGAGATACATTAAAGATCCTAATCTTTATACAATTGAGCATACACACACTCTTACTCAGCCTTTCGATGAAATCTTTATTAAACAATTGGCTGATAGTTTCTCCAGGAGGAAAAAAATCTTAATGAAGAACTTCCTCATTATCAAAAAAAGTCAAGCGTATTTCTTCACATCATAGTGGATGAACATTTGTATTATAAATTTCCATGTCATACACAATATATCATTTATCAATAAAAAATATGTGTTTGGTTTAATCGCTTTAATCTAAATATTAGGTTCGTTACACAAAAAATATTTATTGTTGCTCACAAAAATTTACATTTTAAATAAACCCATTAATAATTGGTTAATTTCTTAAAGATTTATTTTATCAGCAAACAAATTTATATTGAGGATCATTGTATGGATGCATACAAATTCCAGTTTTTTTTTAATCACTCAAGCAGTGTAATGTTGACCTCAAGATGGCAGATCTTTGTCCACTTGGAAACCTCACTTAGGCTAAGGAAATCTTTCCTGACCATGAGATAAATTATTCCACCAGCTCTCACTAATTGCTGCACTTCCTAATCGATATAGAAAAGAAGGTTATCTTAAGATCAGTGCCTAAACATTGAAAGCTTGCAACCTGCTCTAATCTCTCCTCATTTATTTCCAATATCTTCATTCGCTGTGTGGCTTCCTTCCAAGCCTCATGCATTTTATTTTGGCAGGGTTTATATCAATATTAACAAAGGCAACTTCTTCATTGAAAATATTAAGTTTTATTTGAAGATTCTGGTCATTAGCGGCCATCATTGCAATATTATCTGCAAATGCAAACAGGGTGTCAAGAGTGGATTGCATTCCCTTCATCGAAGGATCAAGTAAAGCAGTCTTGCCTTGCCCCTTTTCAGTACCAGGATAAAATTCACGTGTCAAATATAATTAAGACATACATTTATTTCTATAAATAAAGTAACACTCTTAAAAAAAATTAGACATGGCTTCATATTTGAAAATACATACATACATACACACACACACAGTGCTTTACAATTAGTACACATACTAAACAGTATGCCTGAACCAACAACTGCCCAAACAACTCTGACTTTATGGGCACAAATTATTTCATTCCTTTAATTAATTATAACTCCAAATTGCAATGTTATAATTAGTTTGAAGAGGAAAATAAATTAGTATTTTATTTGAACCTACAAAGGAACTATCAAGAAATTAAAAAAGGGCTGCAATATTATTCTAAAATAACTAATTTTTGAAGGAATTTTTATTTACCCATCAAACTATAAGGGAAGGATTTTTTAATCTCCCTATTAATCAATTAGACAAGTATAGTGTCATAGACAGAATGCTATTTTATTGGCTCTGGAAAAGCTTTTATTGAGAGATAAAATTCTACATTGGCAGAATTGAGAGAACAGAATTAGAGTTAATAAAAGCAGGAGATATGAATCTAAACAATTTCCCATATTTCCTTAAAGATGAATATAAATAAGGGTAAATGACAAAATTTAATTCAAGTGCTGAAGAGAACAATGAGTGTAAAAGCCATGTAAAAGGTATGTCCACTAATGTTTACTCTAGATGGGCCAGGCTGAAGGAGCGAGAGAAGCACTCACCCGTCATAGCTACATTCATAAATTTCTTCCTTAATATGAATTTTTTCCTAAAATATAGAAATTTATATTTCACAGCTATTATTCTAAAAACTCCTTTGTGACTAAAATAACAACAAAGATATTAAAATTATAAACTTGGCCACCTCTATAACCCTTTTCCTCTTCATCAGATTTCAATAAGAAATTAATAAGTTTAAAGATTTGCAATGAGAAAACTTTATATATATATGTATATANTCATATATATATCATATAGAGTCCACAATTTTTAGTATAAACCAAATTCAGTATTTAAGTTTATTTTTGTAAACTTAAGGAAAAGTTTATTAATGACTAAAATCAATCTGTTGGGAACAGGAACAGGGTTTAGAGGGAAACCTAAAATTAAAATCTTAATATTTTAGTTATTATTAGTGTTACAATATATATAAAACATGGTTGGAGGTTGGTTGGCCATCGAGTATTATGCTAGAGAAATTAGTCTTGGTTTCGGTCATGATCAGAGAAATAAAACACTTCAAAATTATTGGGTAATAGTTTTATTATTGCCAACATTTCGACTTTACTTATAAGTCATCATCAGGGCGATAATGATGTATAGAGAGATCTCCAAGGGAGATTATGGTCACATCTCATAGTGCACAAGTTACATATGTTTGCAAGTTAAGTCAAAATGTTGGCATAATAAAATAATTACCCAATAATTTTAGAGTATTTTATTTCTGTAATCCTGGCCAAAATCCTGACTAATTTCTGCTCCATATGTATATAACTCATGTTGAGAATGTAATTTGTAATTGGGCAGCCCTATTATGTTTAAAATACAGAAACCGAATAAGGTATACAGGTTTTTCATTTCAAACCGAATTATCGAAAAGGGAGTAGTAGAGGAAGACCAAAATTTATAATCATTATATCCTCATTGCATTTCAGTTTTAAAAAAGTTTACAGTACATAATAGATGCAAAATTTAATTTTTGTTATGTGTTTTATGTTCTATAACATAAATACAAAAACAGTTATTAAGGAAAAATATATGAATATAACTTCAATAAGGAAGCACTTCCCCTACTCTATTGGATCCTAGCCAATCAAGGGCAAAGTTTACTGGACCTACTTTTTACAATCATTGTTCATTCTAGCTTTTAAGTTAATTCAAATTAACATCTTTAATGGAGCATAAGAAATTGCTTATATTTTACAGTTCTTGCGTGACAAGTTTTTTAATTATTATATCTCCTGATTGATTATTGAAAATTGAACATTTTTTATTATGAATAAATTATGATAAGTAATAAATTAAATTTTTTAGGTCATCAAGTCGATCTTCCTCAAGCAGTAGATATTCCTCTAGAAGTAAAAAAAGCAAGAAATCTAAAAAATACCATCATTCTAGGAGCTCAGAGAGGTCATCAAAGTTAGTTCACAATTTTTTTTAATACATATTTTTCTTATACACTTTTCTCTTCATCGCTATTTTGAATTTTTCAATCATATGCAAGAGAGCAGCTCTAATATATTATATGTATTAATGTTGAAGTTTGCATGTAATGGTTGTTTAGTATACTTAATTGAATTCATGTCTTTTATAGCTCATATTTTTTCATAATAAGAGCTCAACATTCACTCCAGAATATTTATATTCAGGAATATATGTCGAACTCCTGTTACGAAAAAAACTTTTATTCATTTTTATGATGTCAAAGAAGCCGTTGAATATTCTAAGTTGATCTATAAAGCTAGAGCTGTTTTATATTAGTCTTCCATGACAAAATTAATTTTGTGCTGCAGCTGCTCTATATTCTAGAGTAACCAAAGTAATGATTTGTTTCAAATTTATGTATTTGCTTAATTGTAAAATATGTAGCTTATCAACAGTTTTTTATAATTAATCTTCATGTTTCAATTTTGCTATCTTAACAGCTATTTACAGTACTTGGTTTATATTTGAACTAGCTTTATTAGAAATTAATGGGCTAAAGTTTACTTCCTTTGCAGTTAGCAGGAGTTTCTACTCTTCTGGGTGAAATATATAGCTAAAAATGAGAAGCTTATTTCCTAAATTACCATTAAGACTAGAGCGAGGAGCATACAGGCAGAAGTGCTTGGTCAAGCTCGTCCCCTCCAGCTCCCAGCCAGCCGGCTGTTAATGGCCGGTTCAGACTATCGGCTAAGCAGATTAAGTAATCTCTGCTCGGTCCCCAGCTTAGCGATAAAGAGCAGTAAATATTTATATTTTCAGTTTATTACTTACATAAAGGGAGATGCTTACCATCATAAAAATATAGTCATGAAAGGAAAGCGCCCTCATTCAGCAGGAGGTTCACAAATGTCGCCCCCCCCCCCCAAAAAAAAACTACTAATTTGAAGACGGAAAGGGATCATTCATCGCTTGTTGTCTAAGTTATCGAGAAAGAATATTTGCCTACCAGTCTAACCAGATCCTTAGATACTGAGCCCTGAAGATGGCTTACATTACATGCCGTAACCTTCGTATTAAAGAATAAATTCTTCTTATTTTTTTTCTTCATAAAATGCTTGTTTTTAAAATAAATTCTTTCTAACAGAACCTTAACTAAGTTTTTACTAAAGGAAATATAATAAATTCGCCAAAAAGAGAAAGGCAAACGGATATTATTACAAGCAGAATATTCAAGCGAAGTGCACTAAAATTCTCAAAAAAAGTAAAAACAAAGAGACCTGGGAAACTAAATATTCTATGTATGTTCTATTCGTGCGTTTTAATGGGAACTAAAAAAGTCTGTCTTCTAACAGAAAAAACTTTTTTTTATTTATGTCCGTAGTTTTTCAGAGAGAGGCATTTTTATCTCCACCTTCAGTAACTACAGTGATTGTTTTTACGCCTATTAAATGCCCCCTATATGTGCTTTTTAATATAAATTTTTAACTATACCCTAGCTCTCAACTAAAGCATAAGAAAGCATGACACATTTTACAGGTGAGTGCTGACTAAACAGTATACCTCTAAAAGAAAATCCACAAACAGGCTGATTAAATTAAAACTTGAACGGTGAAAGATGGAGACACATCTTGTAGCCTATATATCAACCAGCAAGGAATGTAGATAAGAGCTGATAAGATAATTTAATTACTAAATTAAAAAATAAATTTCTTCCAATAAGAAAATTTCTTTTGAAACAAATAAACAGAAAATAACTAAATTTGCATTTACCCCATCCAATTTACGGTAATTCATTTGTAAAGTATAATTTATCTATATTGTGCTTTAGTACTTCATGATGTCAGTTTTGATACGATTTAATATGGATATATCTTGATTTCAGAATTTTTTTATAAATGTATATTTTAAGGCTTATTTTTTAAAAATTGTATTCATGATATTTCTATTTTACACCTTTGACTGCCTGTCATTACTGTCAACTTAAATTAATATTTTTGAAATATTTGGATCCTAGCTGATATAGATAATGAACATACTTTCTTTCAGTCATTTCATGATATTTCCCGCCATTAGGCTTTGCCCACAAGAACCCTACCCCCCTCAAATGTAAGGAATCAAAGACAAATTAGTATTTTTCTCCAATCGAAAATTACAAGCTTCGCAAAAATGATTCTTTGGTCAAGGATTGATGATAGTAATAAATAATTTTAACTTCAAAATGTCAACTGTGATTTCCATTTAGATGCCCAGCTTGGAGTTGTAACAGCAAGGGAAAAATATTTTTTTATCTGACTATTTATTGCAAGATTATTGAAGAATATAATTTTAATCAAATTGAAAAATCTAAAATTCATAAAATAGATTTATTTGTAAAATTTACACGCTTCATATCTTTGAGAGTCGAGGGATGAGTAGACTCGGAGATTGCTTATGAGTCCACTCTTGCAGTCCTCGAAAACGCGCAGATCTTACAAATAAAGATATTAATTTAAGCATTTAAAATAAAATAAAAATCATATTCCCCCCCTAACAATTAGNTATATATAACAGCATATTCTGTCTTGCTTACATCCCATTACTTTGGAAATTTTCCACCATAATCCTCTTTCCCAAACCAAATAAACCACCTCAAGACCGCTCATCTCATCGTCCTATCAACCTGCTCCCCATCCTTTCAAAAAATATTCGAAAAAAATCCTATTAAAACGAATGTTCCTGATCCTACAGTTCAATAAACTCATCCCCAATCATAAGTTTGGATTCCGCCCTCATCACTCTACATCTCAGCAAGTGTCTCGTATTGTAGATCGCATCTCATCATCCCTTGAGAAAAAAGAGTATTGTATGGGTGAGTTTCTGGATGTATCACAGGCCTTTGATCGTTTCTGGAACTATGGCCTTTTATACAAACTGAAGTGTATCCTCCCAAATATCCTCTATCTAATTATCCGCTCCTATTTATCCAACTGACTTTTCCGGGTCCGACAGGGATCAGATTACTCCAACTACTGCCATGTAGATGCGGGAGTTTCTCAGGGCAGTGTGCTTGGACCCATACTCTATATAACTTATACTTCTGACTTTCCAACAACAGCTGATACTGTCTCTGCTACCTTTGCCGATATGGCCATCATCGCATCAGATCCTGATCCCACAGTTGCTATAATTATCCTTCAAGTACATCTTAACCACATACCTGCTTGGTGCAAGGTGTGGCATATAAAAATAAATAAAAGCAAGTGTGTCCACGACACATTTACTCTCCGCACCAAGCCTCCACTTAATCTTACCTTCAACGAAATACCTATTCCCCAATCCAGCTCCGTAAGATACCTCGGTTTCTACTTGCACTCAAGACTAACTTGGAAAGAACACATAAGGCAAAAGAGACAAGCTCTAATATTATATAGACTACTTGGACGAACATCAAAATTATCAGTACACTACAAATTAACAATATACTAAACTATTCTTAAACATATTAGGACCTACGGTATAGAACTCTGGGGTATCCCTAAACTTACCAACATACAATACATCCACCAATTCTTCCAGTCCTAAGTCCTCTAAACCATTGTTAATGCTCCCTTCTGTGTATCCAACTTTAATCTTCACAATGAAAATCGACCTCGTCAACGACTTAATTCCCAATCATTTCTCCAAATTCCATTCCCGCCTCAAACAACATCCTAATCCCTTAGCCAATGAGCTACCTTCCAAAACCCATCCCGATAATACTACACGGCGACTTAAACAGAGATGGCCCTGTGATCTTCTGTAACGAGAGGACCTAGTTAAATTTATTTATTAACATATATATTTGTATGTATATATTTTTTTATTTCATGTATTACTTTTTGTTTCTCTTTTCGGTACTGGCCATCGGCTAACCTTGTGAGCAAGTACAAAATGTAAACCTATTTATACAATATAAGTAATAACCAAATAAATATTATTAAAAAAATCACATTCAGGTTCAAAAATCTAAAATTTTTCGTCTAGTTGTAAATCAACCCAAATACGTATCAAACCACACATTACACACAGGCCTCATTATCCACTCAGTACAAAAATACATCAAAATTTTGTATACTTGCTTTCATAACTAACTTTACGACCACACAAACACATTAATATGCAACATGTCGACACAAGCTGAGAAGGAATTGGCCCCAAAATTGCTTGAGTAGTTCGCTTAATATATGGGGGGCCACCTATAAACAAACAGAAATAATTTAGAGCCTCTATCAATGAAAATAATATCAATTCAAAAATAGTCAAAAACCTGACTGTTTGCTGTAACATTAAGTCTCAACTATACATTTTTTCACTTTTATAGTTAATGACAGTTAAAAAAATATGAATAGGAATAAAAGGCAACACCATTGGCAACCTAAATATGATGATTGTGAATTTGAAAACTATTTATCTAACAAAAAATATTCTTTGAACAAAATAGAAATATCTTATTTCACTCAATCAGAAGGTATCACTGACAAAAAAAAAACCTCTCTAGAAGTTTGACAAACCTTATTACCATATTGTTCACTTCTTACAAAGGGCTAACAATAATACAATCACAAATAATTACACCTAAAAACGCAAAATCATCTAATCCAAAGAGACTCCTTTCCTTACTATCCTCTGCTTCATCATCTAGTAGAAAGGAATAAGAACAATTAGTAAAAATACAACTCAAAAGAAAATTAAATAAATAAAATAAAAACAAATCTTAATAAATTTTATTTAAAAAAAATTAATATTCAACATAAATACAGTAAAAAATAAAATGTATTNTGGGGGGGGGGGGGAATGCAATGTTAAGTGCCCATTTAAAGAAAACACCAAATCACACTTTACTCACACTAATTCCATTATTTTTCATTTATATCACAAGCACATAAAATTCATTCAACCATTAATAAGCGAAATTCATAGTTAGGAAGATTCAGTTTGGATGGATAGAAGATGCTGAAAAAGGAGGGATTTGAAAATGGAAAGATAAGGAGTACGTCGAATATTTGAGGGTAAGGAGTACCAAAGGCTAGCCCGAGCTAGGAAAGAGCGGCGAAATGAAGCAGTTCTATAAGAGGGAATGTAAAAATCAGAGATACGGGATCTAGTGGCGTGAACGGACTGAGGAGGTGAAGGTAATGAGTTCATAAATGTAAGAAGAAGAATATGTGGAGACAGTATTATAAAGGAAGAAACCAAGGAAGTAAAGTCTGCGGTAGGAAGGAAACAACCACTTTAAATCTGTATACAGGCCGGTTACCCAGGAATTCCTAGATGAGCTGAAGACAAATCTAACGCAACAGTTTAAGAGACGCTTTAGTCTATCATCAAGCCCACCCAAGATGCCGCCATATACCACACAACATTAATCAAAGTGGGGGAGAATAAGTGAAGAAACAAGGAGTTTGCGCATGGATCTGGGTAGGAAAAGAGCTGAGCTTTGGAATTGTCAGAGACACGCAAAACAGTGCCGGGATATTTGAGAAATGTGAAGCTTCCAGGAGAGGTTCTGGTCAAAGGTTACACTGAGGTTTCTAACTGAGGAAGAGAAGGAAATAAGAGTATTATTAATGGTGAAATTAGGTAGGGTAGGGATGGAGCTTAATTGGCTAAATACAATTGCCTTTGACTTTGCCACATTCAAAAATAATCTGTTTTGAACAGCCCAGCTATTGATTTTGCCGAGCTCGCTTTGGATCAAATTCACAGCCGCACTCAGTTCCATAGGATAATAATATAGCAAATAATTCAAAGTTGCCCTGAAAATTAAGTTTCGCCCCTTTCTAAAAACCTCGTTCTGGGGCCAATGCATTTTTCTTTTCTCTTCATTATTACAGGTAAACAAGATTTAAAAAAAAAATTATGGATTTTGGAACTTAATTACTTAAATTTAAAATATCATTAGACAATTAGGAAAAGTCCAATAACAAATATAGGCCTCCAACATTTAACTGATACCTATCGCTATGATACTATATTTTAATAACCTGTAAAAAGATCGGTATACAAGTATATTATTTATTATACTACCATTATGAGGATTGGTATACTACATTTATTCATATTTCACCAATAATAAACTAAAGATAATACTACCTTTAGAGAGATAGGTAACGTCAACTTGGAAGATTCCTTAACGTTTTTGAACTGTTACACAGGGTATTAACGTAAATACAACCTACTTATGAGGAGGAATTTTCAACATATCATCTATATCTTCCTGCTGCAATATGAACAAAATTCTTACTTAACCATTCACATTTATTGCCGTTGTTTGAGTTAAAATAAAAATCGATTACTATAATTTTTAGCATTATATATATGCTATTATAATAATAAAACTGTGTACCAAAATAAGTAACAAAATGCTGTAGTGCTTTCTCCTATCATTATATATATATTTATATATAAGTGATGTCAAACCACATTTTTTAGAAGCTTTATAAAGTAAATATGAACTGAAAGAACACTCAATTCTGCCAATACCAATAGTTCCTATTTACTCCTAAACTTTCATCTGTTTCCAATTTGGGACTTCTCAATTTGCAGTTTACGTTTCCCAAGCTGAGAGAACTCATAAAATAAAAACAAATCTTAATAAATTTTATTTAAAAAAAATTAATATTCAACATAAATACAGTAAAAAATAAAATGTATTATGATATTACTGATATTAATGGAATTTTATCACTCAAAATAGAACTTGGGGGCTTTATTTCTTGACACAAAATCCAAAATTTACTTTAAATTTTTTGTATTATTAATCATCAGGATTATACAGAAGGGAGGATGCATGAGGCGGAGTAAATATTCTATTGAGGGAAAATATTGCCAGCACAGCTATTAACATGGTATATTTAGTGCTATGCTGCCAGGATGTATGACTCCTTTCCACTTTCAATATGCTGCTTGTACCTTCCTCCAAAAGTACTATGTGACGACTTATGGGGAATTACAAACAATGTCTGGAACTGGTTCTGATGTGTGTGATTTTAATTTATACTCCAGCCTCTGGTGGGATTCTTTGGCAGACTTGAGGGGAAAAGTCCTTGTTGTTCATAGGTGTATCAAACTTAGCTGTGCTAAAAGATACAACCCAAATCCACAGTAGTGTTCGATGTGGCTCCTTTCTTAATTATAGATTTTTTTTTTTTGGGCGAGAGTCGATCTTTTGGTCATTAACACCATAATAGATATTTCTCTAACTAATGTACTGCACTAAAAATTTCATCAAAGTACTTGAGAATCACTACATATGGAAGCAATACTTCCTGACCGCCTTGGATATTTTTCAAGAAAAAGAAGCTGGACCACAATTTATGCCTCTAGTTAATAATAATCAATTAAGCCCTATCAATAAATTATCAAATAGGTGGAATCTTGAAATATATATCCAGGAAATTTCCAGATTCATTGAAAAAATTATTGTAATTCCAATTCCTGAAAAAAATTACATAATAAGTTTTGTAAATGTCTCTTACCAGTTTCATTGTAAAGCTTTAAAAAAAAAAAAAAGTAACCAATTATCCGGATTGGTTTTTAGAAGTCGATGGATGATATTCTAGGCGATAGTCTAAGGTAGGAGATAAGTCAGAAAGAGTAGAGACACACGAAAGGTGAAACTATACAGCTTTTATAGAAGGCTTTTGCTTGACATCTTCAATCTTATTTAGTTAAGACACATCTTAGATACTCTCCAAATCATGAAAATGGATGGAAACAAGGTAATGTGCATTTCAGAATGACATAACTCTGTTAATAGAGAAGACAGAAAGGTTAAAATAGGAATAAATAAGTTGCATGAATTCAACCAAAGAAATGTAGTGATTCAAGGAGGTATATCTAAAGCCAATTCGTTCTTTTTTATCGCTAATAATTAAGAATTATATTAAAATAATTCACACATATACATACATCATTTTGAAAGGTTATTAATAATAGAGGGTTTTGATTGAGAATGATTGGCAATTGCAGCAAAGAATATAACCTACAATGAGGGAGGCACAAGGCCAAGAGGGATAGCCAGCAAACATCAGGCCATCGTTCTGGTTTTAAAAAGTAAAAAGGGATGGCCGAGCTCACCACAGGAGATAAGAGTTGACAAAGATAGTTGCATACTGGCCACGAATCAGGGTGATAGACCAGACCATGGTAGAGGTGTATCAAGAAGCTAAGAATCTACACCTCCAAAGCCAGGATTATCTTGTGTTGAAATATAAAGCACTAATTCAGGTGAGACCAATAAAAAAATTCTAGCAACCTGGTTACTGAAAAAAAAAAAAAAAAAGATAAACTAATCTAACTTAATGGTGGGTGGGGATTAGCCAAAGACTGAGGACTTACCTGGGTGTGAGGTTCCTAGAGTTCAACATAATAGTGGATTATTTTAGCATGTAAATAAGTTCCAAGTAATTCTAACCTTAGAACAGTAGTTTTTATCATTGTGGTACTAATTTTGACAACTAGCCATGTAACACAAGGAAATTCTCCACTATAGTAACTGCACTGTTTAACTACACCTGAAAAGTGAGCAGGAGTTAACAATTTGTATGCATGAAGAACATCAGAAATGAGAGAATTTCATTACAAGAGTTCCTATTTACTCCTAAACTTTCATCTGTTTCCAATTTGGGACTTCTCAATTTGCAGTTTACGTTTCCCAAGCTGAGAGAACTCACTTCCACTCACCTTCCTTTACCTTTATCTCATTTCTACTGCAAAGTGATGGCATTATTTTCACTTCTTTAATATTTTTTAATTAACACCCACATTAATTAATTCTCTTCCCCCAGGTTTACCTTTCAGCATAGGGAAAAGTTTAGCGATTTAATATAATCTTCTCTGTTTGTGGTCAGTTGAAGATCCTCCCCTCTCACTCTGCAAAGCTGTAAAATTAATATCAAGGTAGGACGACAAAGTCCTAAAGAGTAAATATCTCTGAGAGGAGAGTGCTATCATATTTTTCTTCCAGATATTTGACAATATCTTCAGTTTTAATAATTTGTCCATCAAGGGTTAGGGTCGATATCACATTGGGCTTTCTTTTACTGAAAGAAGTAAAGATGGTTCTTGGAGCAGACATACTTTTTTCCCTATGCTAGTGTAGAGTTCTTCAATATTCTTGTCTTTGTGCATAAAGACATCATGAGTAAAGCTCATTACTTTTACATTTCATGGGTATTTCTGGAATATTCATAACAGTAATATACTTAACAAACTAGTTTTGGATATACTTCCCTGAATCACTCCATTTCCTTGGTTGAATTCCTCTGATTTATTTTCTCCTATTTGAGCCTCTTTTTTCTATAAATGAAAGGCTCTAGATTCTAAACAAGCTGTCATCGATTCTGAGATAACCCCTGAGACATAAAGGTCTTTTGTAAAGAATTGCAGCTCTGAATAATTAATGCTTGTTCTGTCAGAGTCCCAAAACTTTTACATTTTCATGGTGGGCCTTTTTCATGCCTATGAAAAATAAGATGCTTACTAAGCATCTTATTTCATTATATCGGTAGGCTTACTGTTTCTCATATGTTGGTGCTTTTTCCTAATTCTTTCTGTATATTTATTTGAACATGAGACTAGCATGTAAACTATGTGTGTAAATGATTTATTTTTTAGGGGATTACCTGTAATGTTAAGTGCGCGTGAAATACCTGTTTTTAATATTGTGAGCATATTATTTAACTAAATAATACACTCACTACTAAAGTAATTGAATGTGTTGAACAGGTTTTCTTATTGATAAAAAAATATTTTAGGAGTTGCACAGTCAAATTGATCAAATAGAAGTGTGGCTTTACTTGAACCATAAAGGCTTCATTTCAAATATTTTTATAAACCACAATTAGTTTTTCTTCATGAAATTTGGCATAACATTTTAATAGATAATTTTAAAGACAAGGGTCATTACAGGGTGAAATCAGACTAGTTCATAAGGCTTAAGCTTTTAGACACTGCATTAAAGAAAATCTTTATTAAAATAAATCTTTATTTTTACGTTAAGAAGTAGAAGAAAAAAAACTTTATTCTGGGACTAACAGAGTCCCCGTGAATAACTTTAGGTGAATTTTACATAAGGCCTTTTCTGGCTCAAAAAATATACATTATTGTAAATAAACAAAACAACAGTTATTTATGAAAGAAATAGCAAAAATTAAACAAAAATAACATTTCCTTGAGGCTGATGAATTAACAGTGAGCTTATATTAGGTTTAGGGGAAAAAAGTGCAATGTAAAGTACCCATTTAAAGAAAACACCAACTCACACTAATTCTATTATTTTACATACATGTCACAAGCGCATAAAATTCATTCAATCATTAATAAGCAAAATTCATAGTTAGGAAGATTCAGTGTGGATGTCATCTAGGTGCCTCGTGACTCAAGCACGCCTTCGGCAGCCTCTCGACGCCTTCTTAGCTCGCGAATCTCTTCACTTATCCACGGTCGGGCGACGTATGAGGGCGGTTTTAATAGGAGCATACTTATTGAGAATGGTGAGGAAATTGACCATGGTATCAATGGAAGCTCCTGAAAACACTGGATCCCAATCAACTGCTTCCAGGTCGTCCTGAATGGTCTCATACGTAGGATGCTCAGTTTTTCGAAAGGATACATATTTTGGAGTGAATAATGAGGTAGTTGAGTTATAGGTCAGTCGAATCATATCATGATTGAACAAGAAGCTTAAAGGGTGTTGGGATGAAGAAATTAGATTTTCAGAGGCATCAATGACAAAAATGTCCAGCCAAGTGTTCGAAAATTGCGAGTGATGTGTAGAGGAAAAAGGAACAGGAAAAAAATACAAATCAAATTCTTGAAATACATCTTGTCTGAGGAGTTTGAAAGGAAAATTAGAATTAAAATCGCCACAAATAATGATGTTTGGGAACAAGATTTTGCAATGGGGTCTCAAAGGAGAGGTCTAAGGGGGTTTGGGGAGGGTGATGAACCACCACGTACAGGATATGTTGAGAATAAATACAAATATCTGTAAAAAGGAATTCAATATGGGGATTACTTGAGCCGGGCTCGCATACTCTCATGAACATAAAGGCCAACGCCCCCACCCATGCGATCCTCTCGATCATGACGCAGGAACGCTTATTTAGTAGTTAGGAAGGCTTATTACTGAGGAAGGGATATCAGGGTTTAGTCAGGTTTCTGATACAGCTATTATGTAGTAAAAGTTATGAGTGAAGTATTCCTGGAGCTCATCAAACTGTGCAGGAAGGGACTGAGCATTAACATGACTCACTGTTAGGATTCTAGTTATGTAAGGGAATACGATAGGGTAAAAGTCAAAGCGCTATAATAGTTCTGAGCATACAACTATTTGTATGCTATCTATATTACTCTATAGTAATATAGAATTGCAAAAAGAGAAAAATAAAGAAAATATACTAAAAAATGAAAGCCTCTGAAATTTGAAAGTAAGTTAAAGAAAAAAAATACATAATGCAATACAAATAATAAAAATATAAATTTAAAGAAAAATAATTCATATAGCAAAGAGAGCGAGCACAATGGTGGAAAGGTCCGGCCTGGCCAGGCTGTGGGAGAGCGAAGGTCACAAAGTCGAAGGCGTCATCCGAAGATGTCCAGATCCTCAGGGACGTTGACTACAAGGACTGGACAGCCGTCATCTCGTCGACAGCGAACTCTTCCTCCTCCGAACCAGACATACTTCAATTTTCCTGCCGCTCTCATTTGCCTGGCAAGGTAGTACAGACACTTGTTCATGCTACTCATTTCCTCGCTTACGAAAATAGCGTGGCTGTCATTTTCTTCCCAGCCTATGTGTGCCTGGTCGGGAAATCCCGCTTGACCTTTCTCAGTCTCACAAAATCGTCTCTCACTGGCTGGCGAACAAACTTGATAACAGGAGGTCGAGGGTCGTCGTGTCTTGGCCTGTTTCTCATCACCTTGGCAAAGTCCTCTGGAGCAAGCTTCAGACCGAGGCCAGCCCCCTTACTCATCATCGGGGCTCGGGCGACTCACCAGGACGCACAGGTATCCCTCGCACTTCCACGGATCTACATTNATAGTACATTTTTATTTAGTTTGTTTTTACCATTCCCTCACAGCTACTTTCAAATGTAATGAACATCAAGATATTAAAATAGTCTATGTAACATTTTTTGAAAATAGGTATAGGAGGAGATCAAGAGAAGGGAGCTCTTCATCTTCGAGGGTTAGAAAAAGTAAGCATGGGAAACATTCAAGAAGACGCTCCAGGTCCTCATCCCACTCAAAACTCTCATCTACTCGGTCACCACCATACTCTTCTCGATCTCATTCGAAGGATACTAGGAGTCCTTCTTACTCCCGGAGCCGAAGGAGAAGCCATTCACCATCTCCCTCCTATCCAAACATCCTCAATGACAAGAAGAACCTTTTTGATGGGGCTGAATTGCTTGCTAAGCTAAACAAAGCTGCAACTGAAGCAATGTCAGAAAATACGAAGAAACTCGAAAGCCTCTTTGCTGGTGAGTCTAATAGCAATTTTAAATATAAAAGTATTTTTAGTTCATACTTTTAAGCAAATAGTTATTAATAAATTAATATGGAAAATATTATTGGGATCTTTCATTTCATTCAATCTATTTTATATATTCTTCAAAAGACACATATGTTAAAAATTCTGATTTTAGTTGTGGTATTTAATCCCACATTAAATTTTATACAAGAAATGCAAGGGAGTTAGAATAAAAATCCTACTACCTCAGCCGGGACTCGAACCCAGACCTCCTGCTTTCCGGGCAGTTTTTCTGACCACTACACCACCGAGGCTAGCTAGATAATCTCTTCTACTCCCCGCATTTTACTCTGTGTCTAAATTCCCAAATAAGACGATTATATCATTTTATGTTCAAAGAATACTTAAGGGTTTAGACTCAGTTATCTTTATCGACTTGAATAGCTTGGTTTAACTTAAGAGAAAACTGCTTTAAAGTTATGATGTAGTTACTGATTAGTTTCTTGAATGGCTAGGGGAAGGTAGAAAAATGTAATTTGATTTATTTATTTTTAATCAAATATATCAATGAGAGTATCTTTTTTGATTTGATTTGGGGGATCTAAACACACTATTAAAATTTGTATTCATGAGCCATTTCTGACGACCCTCAAACTCCAGGAATAAGGTGAGTGGAATAAGTGAAAAGTTTGTGTAGAGATTGAGCAACTGAAGATCACAGGACTTACAATTTCAAAAACATGGTATGGACAAAATAAAATATACATTTTGGTCAGTATAAACCAATCAGATAGGAATGGATTCATTTAAAGGGGGGACGATTTAAAGATTGAGTTTAGAAGGAGAACTGAACCAATAACCATTGACTAGACCAATAACCATTACTTGCTTAATGTTATTCTGATATTGCTAATTAGGCTTGTCCCATCTCCTATCAAGTCTGAGTCTGTCTTGATCATTTGATAGTGACTTAACTGAGCAACCAAGTGCAGAAAGAAAATTAAATTTGAGAATCACAGAAATAATAAAAGCAGGAATGTACTGGGAATGAATTTTGTAAAACAAAACAAAAAAACAACTACTTCGGTAGTTAAATTCATTGATATTACTTGATATTCACATCTATTTAAATATATGATTGTTCAAGTTTATTTTTGTTAAATTGAATATAAGTTATAATATACTACTTACCTATTAACATAATTATTTTCATAATAATAGCTCGATTTAGAATGATCTACTTTCCATTCTTATGTTTAAGATAATCTAGACTCTCGAAGTAATGCAATTGATGAAATAAATGCACCTAATTTTATTCAGAAGTCATTTACTTCAAATAAAGAAGATGCACCAGTTCTTACAGATGTTTCCAATTTCGTTAACTTCAATAATGTGAAAGAAGAACCTGGAAATCTTTTACATGCAAATGTATGTGTTTTTTATTATCTAATTTAATTATTTAACTAATATTGAATTATATGTATTAATACTTTGTATTTTTTCAGCTTCTCATTGAAGATTTGAATGATAAAATAAACCGTTGGGTAAAAAAACTTCACCAAATACGACAAAAATCATTATTTGGAGAGCCATTGGTTGTTGACTGAAGAAATAAAGTTCTACACTTAATTATTTCTATTATACTTTATTACAGTAATTATTTCGTTTTTTAATGTTCAAGTATAATTTTAAAAATAAGAAAAGGAAGTAAATATTTTATTTTGGTTGTGGTTTTTTATCCCACGTAAATTATAAACAATTCAGGAGAGGGAACAGAATAAAAAAATCTATCTGTCCTCGCCAGGAATCGAACNAACGGTCAGCATACCAGGCCCGGTGAGCAGGAGATCCAGGTTCGATTCCTGGCGAGGACAGATAGATTTTTTTATTCTGTTCCCTCTCATGAATTGTTTAAGAAAAGGAAGTTGTATAAAAAGAGAACTAAATGCTTTGTTAGATAAATTTATTAGTTTATTAGAGAAAAATTGCAAGACCAAAAATTGATATATTTTACTTATATTCCTTTCTAATCATAAACATCTTCCTGAAAATGAAATGTTTCTTGATAAAGGAACAAACTAAGCATACATTAGATATTTTAATGTCATATATGTGTTATCATTCAAGTTTATTTTGGTTTCATTGAAAATAAATTATGATATACTATTTATTCATTGATTCTTCTTCCGGGTTTGACAGTGTCAACAGTGTACATTCCTAATAGATTTTTCAGGTTTAAATTGAGAATAAGACCGACTACAAGTCCAGGGGCTCATACACCTGTCTGGGAACCGGATCTCGATCTAAGTCTGCCTTCCCATTGGTTGGCTATTATCTATCCATTTCCAGAGGTGTCTACCTGGCTTCTGGTATCTGCGTTGATTTTCCTTCCAGATATTGCTGGTTTCCAGTTTTTTATTAATCTAAATCCCTCCTTATTAACAATATTTGGAGTCTTCATGATTTCTACAGCTTCTCTAATTCTTCTCTCTTACTAGGATGGTGAGAGTCTCAAAATGCATCTGGCGAGTGTTGCCTATGAAATATTTTGCTAATGCCAACTTTCCTGTGCATCTATGTTTAATTTCAGAAATGTGTTCCTAGAGCCTTGTGTCCATAGTTTTTTCCTGTTTCTCCAATATATGATGTTATACTGAGCATAGAATGTTATATATCCCTGGAATCTTGAGTCCCAGCTTAACCCTAGGGTTGGGACAATGTTGGCTATTTTTCAGTCAGCGATTTACGTTGTTCTGATTTTGTGTCACAACACAGAACTCATTTCAGCCTCTTCAACATATAACAGAATGAGATAGATGCTGAAAGCACCCCTATACGTATAATCCGATCACCACTTATCTTTGGAAGACAAATAAAAATTTTACACTTGATATGCAACCAACTTGAGGAGCAAATTGGCCACAAATGATACAACTGTGTTAATAGGCAGAACAACACTATAATCATGCCAGATATCCCTGCTATCTGGCAAGATTTTGATAACTGACATTCTTAAGGTAACTGAGATATTATCAGTTACCTTAAGAAGACAAATGTGCAGCAGCATACATACATATCCCGTTTTGTAAAACAAAAACAAAGTGTTTTATGAAATGTGACTTTTAATAATTGCTTGTTAAGCCCCTCATGAGCAGACAAATCCCTTTGAACAGCCACGTGCAGAATTCTGAAACATCATATGCCTTCTGTCCCTTTACATTGAGGAGATGGTTCCTAGGTCTCTTTTGATTAATATAAGGCCCAAATGTTTGCACAGTACCTCAAGCAAACACTGGACCTAGCTTTACCTATGTCCTGGCCTATTAAGGCAGTTACCCCTTCTGAGGCCAAGTATATTATTAACCATCTGCCTATGCGCAAAGCACCTGGCTATGACTTAATCTCCCCCACAAAGCAATTATTTCCTCTATACTTTGATTCTATACACTGACATTATTATCCTTAATAGTGACTAATGAACGACACTTTCCTTACTGTCAACATGGTTTTCTCACGGAAACTAAGAACCTCATCTCATTAATCTCTTTATGTGAGATTTTACATTTTAGGTTTTCCTATTTACATTTATTCTATCTTATTGGTAATTTAAAAAAAAAAAAAAAAATTGCCAAAAGAGAATAAAATTAAAGAAATCTAAAATGAATATGAAGCAAACCAGGAGTGCGGCATACACCTGTTGAAGATGGATAGTTGGCAGAACTCGCCACTATATTAATATGTAATAATGCATTTTATTACTAGTCAATGAGGTACAATTTCAAAAACATGGTATGGACAAAATAAAATATACATTTTGGTCAGTATTAACCAATCAGATAGGAATGGATTCATTTAAAGGGGGGACGATTTAAAGATTGAGTTTAGAAGGAGAACTGAACCAATAACCATTGACTAGACCAATAACCATTACTTGCTTAATGTTATTCTGATATTGCTAATTAGGCTTGTCCCATCTCCTATCAAGTCTGAGTCTGTCTTGATCATTTGATAGTGACTTAACTGAGCAACCAAGTGCAGAAAGAAAANAAATGACATACTTAATAAAGAAAGTTATGAGGAGATAATTAGTAGAACAGATATAATCCAATAGGAGCACTTATTATAATGATAGGCAGCCTACTAGAAGTTCTGAGCGAAGAGGTTGAGATGTCCTTTTGATTCCACGAGCGGGCTAACAGTGTCGATGCTGAATGTACTTTCATTTATCCTATTAACATGTAGATTAATTAAAATTCAAAAAGAGAAGAAACAGATTATCTAAAATGATGATCTAGCCCTAGTTTATCAATTAAGTGTCTCCAAATCTGGCTAAACCTTAATAAATGCTTAAAGCTTTCTAAGCAGGTTTAAACAAGAAAACTTAAGTTACGGGCTAATCAAGAGGCCTGAGTATTAAAACGCAGTATCAGTGACTCAACATGGGAATTGGAAACTAGAACTGTCAAAGAGGCTTAGAAATATTCATCTAGAAGGTCCTAGAAATGTCCATGATTGAAGCCAATAGCGAGTTAAGTATATGAAATATGATGCCCAATTTAGCATCTATAAGAGCGTGTTCTATTTCTTTCCTCATTCTTCTATCAGGAGAAACCATTGTATTTTTGGGAGAAGTTAGTGCTGCTCACACGAATACCTCTCGCTAAATTAACTTTCTCACTATAAGACGGAGAAACAAATCTGGCCATCCAGTGATCCAGACCTAGCGACTCTATAATTTTTTCATCTCCCTGCTATTTAGTTCAAGGATTATAGTTTAGCACACAATGTTACTGGCATAGCTTTCCCTAATTTTTCCAGTTTTAGATTGAGCAAGATTGAATTTTTTACTTAGGCTTCACCTAAACAGTTTTTCACATCAAGTCTCTGGTTATATTTAATCCTTAAGAATTTTTCATTCAATGTTATTCTAGTTCTGATGCATGCTCTAAGATGACAAGAAACTCCGTTTCATTAATGGGATATAAATTAGAGCAAATTATGAAACTGAATTTAAAAACCATGGTGAACAATGTATATAACCTACCTGGGAAGACAAAGTGGGGAAAGTACTCACCCATCATAAATTTATGGACATAAGCATTAGGAAATTACATTTAACACCTATTTTATTTCATAAACTTTACACCTATTACATATTATAAACTTTATTGTGCCTCGAATAACAATGAAGATATTGTGATTATAAATTGTGGTCTCCTGCTAAACCCCCTCTCCCCCACATCCGATTTCAAATAAAAATGAATGGCCATAACTTTCAACCATAGTTAAAAATGCATTAATACTTAATTAGTACCTATAGTTAAAGACATTGGAGGTTGAGAACTTAAAATTACATTTTTAAATGTCTTTCTCAATATATGTTTTTTTGAAAAATTTTATTGAATGTAAATGTTATAAAATTTCATTTTACACCAATTTTGCTCTATGCTTTTTTTATAATGCTAACAGTACAAAAGACATTCCTCCCTCCTCCTGATTTTAGCTATTAACAAACTCATCCAAGAGTTTCTGAAAAGTAGCTTTAAGCTAAAAGCACTTATATATATATACACACACACACACACACACATATGCATCATGATACCAACATCAGTAGCTTGATTTTAGCTTTCCCAATGGGAAATCTGCTAAAATACGAAACACAATAGGAAAAACATCAGGACACCAGAAAAATGTTGATCAGATATGTCAATAGATATATAAGCGAATATTCTTAATGACTCTTTTTTCCTTAATGGGGCAACATGTTTCATGTAAAGCGACATAGACTATAAACATAACAATCTAAGGCCTCCTAGCTGAACAATATTTTGCAGTTGTTTTGGTACTGCTCCTATGTCATATCTCATATGTAACTTGTCAACAATGAAGCTTTTGATGAAACCTGTTTTTTTCATTTCATTGGCTATGATTAAATCCAACACCTCTTATATATTTGCTGTAACAAATAAAGTTCATTGTTGAAGGTAAGAATCCCGAATGACTCATACTCTAATCTCTTTGATGTTCTGCTCCTACCCTATTCCATCAGCCATTATGGGCGACTGATTTGGTTGACCTGGGATGAGGTTTCTCAAACCGATCATACCCTTCAAGTGATGTTTGAGGAGGATCAACCACAGCTTCACTAAACTTACCAAAAGGACTTCTTGACTCGCTATTAGTTCGGTCTGCTTTATAAATAATGATAATGAAAAATAGCTCAGAGGCTTTTTTCTCTTTGATTTTATAATTTTGGCAACACAAGATTAGTAATGAATTAACTAGCAAACAACATATGATCATTTAAATTAGATATTAGGTCTCCAACATAAATCAATGAGGAAATTCAGTTTATAGAAGTGATAAGATAAGTAAGCAATTTCAGAGCTGTCATAAGGTCAAAGAGGAAATGTTAAAATAGAGGTATAATGTTAAATAAAATATAAAAAAAAAGGACAAGCTGAGTTCATTGTAGAGTAAAATCAAATTTATAGGAGTGAGGAATAATCTGAAATATCACGTGCGAGTGCAAAAAGTCAACCACACTGGTACTATATAATTGATTCAGATCTCAAATGGATAAAAATAAGAGTACACGAATAAATTCAATTTGAAAGCTGCAGAGAACAATGAGCATAAATGGTATTACCACAAAAGTTTTCTCTTGACTGGTCGGGAAGATAGAGTTGGGGAAGCATTCACCAATCACAGTTATATTAATAATTTTCTTCCTTAAGAGTTATTCTCAAAAATGTTATATAATAAAAATATTAGAAAATTACATCTCTGCTGTTTTTTAAACATTTTTGTAAAGTTTAAAACTATCCCTGTCAAACAAATGACTAATATACCAGGGATTCAAAAAGTCTTGTTTTTATTAGGGAAGTTTAATAAAACAAATGACAACTAATGTATACATTTGTTTGTCAAAATATTCTCCATTGTAATCAATGAAATTCTCCCATCTCACAACTTCTTTAAAAAATTTAACTTCCGATTTTTACTGAAGAAAAACTTGTGAAATGCGAATAATAGCCTATCTCGTTTGAGGAAACATTTCAGTCTAGACATCTAAACAGGTGGTAATGAGTTGATGAAAGGTCAGGTAAATAGGGTGAATGTGGCAAAACTTCCCAGACAATCTCGGTCTTTGACAGAGTAGGGTTAAGCATTGTCCTGGAGAAGTAGAGGCCCCTGTTTATTAATTAAGCCAGGATCAAGGCTTCAAGTTGCAACGGTCCAATTTGAGGAGTATATTTCTGGAGTAATAGTTTGACCTTGATTCAAATCTCAAAAATAATTAGCAAAACTTTCTTTTGATCAAGACTTGGTTTAGTAAATTTTTTGGGTCCCTCATTAGCAGATAACCACTGATATGATCGTCTAAAATTATTTTAAAACTACATTTTTCTTGATTTTGCAGGTGGTGATCTTGTCTAAAAAGGGTTCTACTTTTTAGGCTGGAAGCTAAAGGAGATGCAATTTTTACGTGGTTTACCTTATTGGCTTCAATAAGTTTATGAGGAATCCATTTTACCAGTTTTTCACTTTTCCCAGTTAATAGAGAAATTAAGTTTTTAGGCCACCTCTCAAGAACTTTGGCAAGGTTTCAACTCAATTATTCTTCGAACTTCCTCTAAATCAACGACCTTTGGCTGACCCTAGCGAGTATCATATTGGAGTTTCTTGTCACCTGCATTAAATTTGGCAAATCAAAATTGTGACTTCCGCTCAAAGAGGGCATCTTTTTCAAAAACATTTTTTGGGCAGCTTCAGTCTCTTTTAAACCAAGTTTATACTCATAAAAAAAATTTTACCTAACTTGAGCATGCATTTTTGAGAGGCCAGTTTGAACGCAGAAAAGAAAATTGGATTAAAATAAATCCCTCTTTTCATAAAGGATTAACATTAGCGGGGTTTAAGTCCGGTGTTTAATTGGCTCTGGAAATACTTTAGCCCAACACAGGCTCTAGAATAATAATAAAAACGACTGGACTTTTTGAATGACCTGGTATACAATCATACTGTATTTTATGCCTGTACATATGACATAGAAGTCTGAGGCAGAACTAAACCCTACCACATCCAATCCTAAAATCCAAGATCTCATATTAAATCATTTCATGGTTTTAATTTCAAATTAAAGTTATGGCCCATCAAAATGTTAGACACACTCCCTGGTAAAAATAAATAAAACTTATTTTAATACTTCGTGGCCTTTCCACCACCGTTTATTAATTCAAAAATTCTGTTTGGTAATGCATCGTACAATTTTTTGATAGTTTCTTGAGGTATTTGTTCTTATGAAGCCAGAATTGCAGATTTCAACTGTCTTGATTCGGAGTATACGCTTCTTGAAAAAATTCCCCAAACATTTTCAATAATGTTTAGGTCTGGGGAGACAGCAGGCCAGTCTAATTTGACAATTTTGTTGCTGGTAAACCAGTCTTTAATTATTTTCGCTGAATGTATTGGAGCGTTGTCTTGTTGGAAAACTGGTGTGCCCTCAGACATGTCATTAAATGTTAACTTTTGCTCCTCTAACAAATTTTTACAGTCAGTTGAGTTAACTCTTGATGAAAGAAATATCAAATTTCCTTTCTTTTTGTAACCAATTGATGCCCAAACCATAACTTTGCCTCCTCCTATTTGACACCTTGATAAAATTTTTTCTTCCTTTCTTAAGTCCTTAAGGATATTAAGGAATATCCATCTGGCCCATCCAAATTGAATTTTTTTTCATCACTAAAAATGACTTTTTTCCACTCCTCAGTCCATGACATTACATTTCAAGTAAAGGCCATCCGGGCTAATTTGTGACGGGTAGTCAAAACTGGTTTTCTTTTTAATTTTGTTCTAACTATTGTTTTTTACTTTTTTAATAATCTTTGAACATTTCTTAGTTTTGTTTGAACTCCAGCTTCCTCAGCAATTGCTCTTGCTGTTTTGCAAGAGTTGGATGCGATTCGAAGGATATTCCGTTTTTCCCTTTATGTCAAAACAGGGGGCCTCCCAGAAGAATGGCGGGTTCCATATGTCTCCCCGTGCCGAATAAATTTTGTGACCAATGAAAAACTCCGCTTGATTCAGCGGGCTATTTCCCTACAACTCATACCGCCTTGTGGAGTGAAGAAATCAAACGGCGCTCTCTTTCGGAGAAACACTTAGTTTTCCCCATAACTCACATTTTATTTTAGGTCTATTTGCAAACAAATTTAACACTACACTGAAGTAGAAAAGTTTCTTAACGATTTCAACTGTAGAGGATTAAGAAAATAGTAAACAACAAATGTGCCTATTATTTTGACACATGTAAAATGTCAATGTTTACTGATATTGGATTTAAATAATCCTCAAGGTCTGAGAACATTGCCCCCATTTCAATATCATAATTTATACTTAAAACTGCACTTAAAAATTTTTTTTCAATCAAAAATAAAGAAAATATGGAAAGTTTTATTAATTTCAATGGGCGTGTCTAACATTTTGACACTGAGTGTATGAATAATTGCTAG
>KZ808018.1:55862-67820 GCA_000696205.2 Oncopeltus fasciatus
AGTATAACTGGAAAGTACACCGGCCCGGATAGCAGGAGATCCAGGTTCGATTCCTGGCTGGGACAGATAGTTTTTTTATATTCTATTCCCTCTCATTAATTGTTTAAAATTTATGTGGGATAAAAAACCACAACCAAATAAAATATTTATAAAAATTAATATTTTAAAATTTGCCCCTCTCCCTTCATCAATTTAAACCAACAACGAACTCATCCAACAGTTTGAAAAAGAGAAGCATAATTATCTTTGGCTTCAATATTTAAAAAATAAAGGATACTAGTATGTAGATAAACACACACATATTAACAAACCAAATTTTTAGCTCCACAAAGGTTATATAATTCATTATATAGTTTCAAAAGTCACATCATTGTTCCAAAGTAAGTAGCTTAGTTTCCAAACATGAAAACTGCTGAAGGTTTTTTCGATGTCTTTGGTATAATATAAAGTTTGGAATAATGAAACCTAACAGGGATATTTTCATTGGTAAAGGAAAGCTTTTGGGAATTACACGGTAACAAGTGACATGAAATAATTAGAGTGGGGTTTAAACTGACAATTTGTCATTTTATGGCTTAGATGCTGCAAATAGTTGTTTTTCTGAATGAAATTTGGCAAATTGCTTTTTATAGTAAAATATAAGTTTGTTATTGAACAAAATCATGCAAATAGTAGTGATTTTCTGAATTTCCAAGTGGGAGTTAAAAATGTTTTTTTGCTGTAGCATGAGTCATATTTAGTTTAGAGTAATAAAACTGAAAGATTAATTTATTGATAATATATTTTAAAAGAGTAGGAAATTACACGAGATGGAAAGTTTAAATATAAATATTCATCAACTATAATACTCTCAAATTTATCAGTTTACTCAGCTCCAGCATATCTTTCTTTATAATATAAAAAGTCTTAAACGAATGAATAGTGTGATGGAAATTCAAATATAATGCTTCTTTTAATGTATCTACTGCTGATATAAATACTAAATTCAAGAACATTATTTTTATAGGATACTTCACCATTTCACTTAGACTTCCCATACACTGATTATAACTATTTTAAAAATTGATGTAGGTTAAATAGACTAATATATATTAATCTTAAGTATAGAATAAATTTTACAGAGTTTTTGGTAAAATTTCAATAAAAAAATAAAATAAAATCTATAACAAGGGTACAATATAAACTGAGAGAATTCCACCAAGCAGATGATTAGCAAACTAGTTGGTAATTGATTTGTGTTAGTAGAAGTCCTGTTTTAGAATTTTATAAAGCAGGGGACAATGTACAGAATTTATTAACCATAAATACATAGGTGAATTTCATAGATGACCTCAACTTTTTATATATAGCATCAATGGGACAACCTCAACAACTAAATTGCCAAAGGATTTGCAAAACAACTAGATTAGAGCTATAATAAGTAAAGTAAAGAGAAACTAGAAAAAATAGTTCTTTAGGTAAATTTAGAACAGTTTGGTCAGTTTAATGAAATACTGATTCAATGAACAGTTTTCTAAATAATTTTAACAATTTTTTTTTCTTAAGCTTTATTAATATTAAAAAGTAAAATAAATAAATAAACAGAAATATATAGTCACAGCAGTTTAAATTGTTAAAAGGATCACTTCTCTCAATTTTACTGAATCCCAAACTAAACCTTTGCTAGGGGGAAAAAAGTTTGTGTGTCAATAATAAGCACTAAACTTTTAGGCAAAATGAAATAATAATCTGTTGAAAAATTAAACATTGTAGTTCCATTTTGTTTGAATGTTGAAAAATGATTGAATGGGGGGAAAAAACAGATATATTGTCTTCAAAACACTTATTAATCAATAAACAAAGTTTATTAGTTCTCTTTTTCACATTTAATTATTACTTAACATTTAGTGTGTAGTGATGATATCACAAGAATGTCTTTAAACAATTAACAGTAGGTATTCATTCATGATTAATTTAACTACTCTTCAATCCATATGTAATTACCTATGGTTAGCTAAATTTAAAATTATAAAAAATAAAAAAAAAATGTAATAACTTTAAAAATATGTCTAGAAAAGAAGGTCCCTTAAATTCAGTCGAATAATTTTTAGTTTAATTGTCTGTATGTGCTTTTCATTGACAGAAAAAATTCAAGAATAAGAAATACCCAAAGTTGAGAGTACTATACAGAACTCAATGGAATACCTAAAGGGTATAGGTAAAATTAAAATTAAAATGTTATTGTCAAGAACATATTAGAAAAACTAAAATTTATCACAACAAAACTTAAATAAGTCCAAAGAAATATTAGATGAAACATAGGTTCATCTAACAGTAGATATGCCATAGTATGTGATAAATATCAAGAGTTTATGATAAAATGGCAACACTCCGCCTGGCAGCATTGTTTCCTAAAGTATGTACGTTATCTACACTTGACCACTTCTTCAGTCCATTCTTGAGCAATTCTGCAGTTACCCTGTCTTCACAGATACGAGACATGGCTTCCAGTTTCTGAGCCCTCTCCTTGCTGAGTGGTTCTCCTGGGAATGCAAGATCCTTTGCTTCCGCTAAACTTCTCAGATCAAAGTAATACTTAGCATAAACACTAGAGGGAACATTTATATTAAACTGAAGCATCTCCAGAAACTGCCTCTCTAGTTCATTCCTAAAAAAAAAAAATTCATAAGCTAAACATGTCTTATTAAGCAGGAAAGCACTAACCTATCAATAAATAAAAATATAAATCATTTATCTACACATCAAAAAATTAAATAAAATAATAATGCAATACTTCATCATGTTTAATTTGAATCGTACAGGGAGCTAGAAAAAAAAAATTCTCTACCTCCCCGGCTAAGGTAGAGAGGTTTTTTTTTCTAGCTCCCTGTACAATTCAAATTAATAATGAAATGTGAGATTACATTACCACAATTATCATCATGATTATTCATGTTTATATTTGGAAGAACAAAATCGACCCTTTTTAGGGTACAAAAGGTTTTTAGGTTCTCTCAAAAGAACCTTAACAAAAGTTGTAAAGATTTATCTTTCCTGATGTTTTTACTACACAAACAGGTCATACACATTTAATTTTTAATGAATTTATTTTTGAATAAGAACTGACTAAAATCCATTTTTTTAAAATTCTTAAATGCAATAATTCCAATTACTATTGTTTCAAAAGAAAATTGAAAAAAAACAAGAGTTTTTGAAAATAGAAATACAGGTAAAACGCTTACATATCTTCAACGGTAATATCTTTCAGGATTTGGCAATAATCAACATTCCACACAGCCTGATCATCCCAAACTTTTGAAGCAAGGAGAATAGCACCCAAAACAATACGCTTCCAATTCCCAGGAGTAATGTCAACTTCTGCATATGTTAATAACCTAAAAATAGGCAAAATGAACAATAGTAAAATATATAAAAATTTTCCTGAAAAATGAGAGAGCATACAAAAATATATTTGTAAAGAGACAATTTTTAAATATCCTTAACACACGGGTGACAATCAAGTTACTACAAGTGAAATATCCTGACTGGTACAGTGAGGAACTAAAGTTTTTAGATTATTAGATGATTTTAGTTGGGGTTCGGTCAAGGTAGATCTAAAAAAAATATATATAAATTTAAAAAAAGTGTATTTTTTTAGAGATTATCTGCAAATGTTTTGGCTTACATCGTAAGCCATATTCAGGGCTGCCTATCATGGCAGCCCTTAAGATGGCTTACAATCTTCAGGGTGGCCTATCATGCAATCAGTCATGGAAATGTGAACTTAGGGACAGGACGTCCTCTCTTGTCTTCATGATAGGCAAACCTGAAGATGGCTTACAATATAAGCCGATACCTTGGCAAATAATCTTTTTAAAAAAAGACTCTTTTTTTTTAATTTGTATTTTTTGGATCTACCTTGACCACAACCCAATAAAAATCATCTAGTAATAATATCTACAGTAAAAAAAAACAACTCTCCATTTAAAGATTTTAGAACGTAGTTATGATATGGAAGAAATAAAATAAGAAAAAGGCGGAGACCAAAATTTATAAAAATAACTCCTTCAGCGTTGTTTGAGTTACAAAAAGACTGTAAGGTGCATTACATTTTTAAAATGCAATTCTAACAATTATTTTATGAAATTTTGACTTAAAAACTTCTTAAAGAATAAATTGATGAAAGTCATAATGATGGGTGAGCGATTCCCTCACTATCTCTTCCCAACCACTTAAGGGCAAAGCTTAATCTTATCCTTTACACTCATTGTAAATAGGTACAATTTAAGGTTTGGTGGGTTTGAATTTAATTTACACCACATTAGGTCATATTTTTTTTTTTTTTTTTTTTTGGACATTGCTTGCACTTAATATGTACAATAGCTGATATTAATAGGATTTCAAAATTCAATATTATTAATAAGAACTTATTCAACGTCATTTGATTAATTTTCAATGTAATTGTTTCAAATAATTTATTTTTTTTTTTTCCCTTCTCTGTTATTTTAATTTATTTTTAGTTTTATTGAATTATTTTAGTTTTATGCCTGCATCTGAACATAAGTATATTTCAGTTATTACTTTCTGACTTTTCTTTAATTCAAAATGAAAAAAAAAAAATATTGTTATTTATATATTTTTTGTGATGTTCGCTTGCTAGGTACTGAGGTTTAAGATTTTTCAAAATCTGATACTTGAATTAAGTTTAAGTTCGGTGATGGAGGACAATGATGAACACAGATTCAAGCTCTTAGGTAGGGAAAGCCCTGACTGACCTCAAGGTTGGGGTAGGCAGAGCTACTAGGGTCTTCAGGATTGCACATATTAATGCATAGTCACTTCTGGCCCACTACAATGAGATCAGCTTAGCCATTAAAGGGGTGAATTTTTGTATTCTCCCCATTAGTGAAACATAGCTCATGCATTTTCTTCCTGATAGCAATCATATGGCATGTCATACAATTTTCAGAAAATCCAGAACTTGTTAAACTGTTAATAATATCTACCAAACTACTGTAATAGTACTTGAATGGCAATTCCGAATATTAGTTATTGGATATTTCTACAGGCCATGGAAATTTCTTGATTGGAGTATTGTACCATCCCCCTAAGGAATATTATTTTACAGAAGTGAAGAAGATATTAACAAAGTTTTTATCAGTGTACTGAGATATTATTTTAGGTGAACAAACAGAAAACTCTAAATTTATAATTTTAACTCTTACCAGTTTAGAGAATGTATTTAGAGAATTTGTATTTCTTTTAGTCTTTGGCTGTTACCTTTGAATAGTACGAGTCACACATATACTTTGTTGGTGAAGGTTGAGACATGGATTGTAGTACCAGATGTAAAGTACACAGGCATGGTCAAATTGATGTTGGAAGATCTGAATTACTTCTTTGTGAATAACTTTTGAGGTGATAGAGGATTTTATGACCTAGAGCTTAAGTTGAGTAAAGAGTGAGATTGCAGGAGAAAATTCTCTTTCGAAGAGGATGTTTGAAATAGTTAGTGCTAATGTAACACTTGCACATAAATGCAAGGGATTTTTTCTGATCAGTGAAAGCATGCTATAGTAGACTACATAAAAGGTAAGGGCAAATATATCAGAAGATTATAGCCCAGTCCAGTAACATTCTTATAGCACTTTGGTGAAATTAGAAAAATAGGTAGCAAGGAGAACAGATGAGGCAATTTCCCAAGGATACAAATTACACAGGCATACAAAAAAAAAAAAAAATTAAAGTTCTTTGAAATTTGATGAGTGACTTTTATATACTTTCTGTGCTGATTTCAAAAACGCAATCCAGTTTTCTTTTTTATCACATCAAGTTTTCTGGCAAAAAAAAAAGGAGTATTTTTGGGTATAATAACAAAATTTAAGTAATTTTTCCCATTTTTTTTCCAAAGTTATAAAATTTCATTTTATTTATAAATCATGTTCTAGACTACATTTCCAGTACTCTTCCATTTATCTTTAAGCTCATAGGTCCTTATAATAATGCTTTGGCTTCCTGTCAAAGCTTCTTTTTTGCTTTTCTGATAGTAGCTCGTTGAGGATCATCCCTTTTTAACATCCAGCAATAGTCCGCTATTATGTAGATGTTCTATTTTGCTCGATATCTTCTTCTCCATTTCTTTGATGTCTCGGTGAAATATATCCCCCTGCTCTTCACTTATATTACCAAGGTAAGGAACTTGGTACAGCCAATTTGAATCACTTTTAAATCACCACATTGAAGCATTGCCATTGCATAGAAGTACTGCTTTAAGGCTTCTTTTTGAAGAAACAATGAAAAGTCTCCACTCATCAGGAGCATATTTCATTTAGTTATTTATATTTTTTATCTTATCTTTATTTTACATATTACTCATCTAGTCTAAAAATGACTCTGCGGCTGAAAATGCCTCATAGTTTTTGTAATATTTTTTAAAAGCACTTTAGGCTAAATAAAAGTTATGAGGATCCTAAAATCAAAATTTGAACTTACTACTAGAGTACTGAAAAATGCATAAAAATATCAATAAAAGCTAAGACTAGACAAGCCATTAGTGAGATAACTGTGAATGATGGCATTTTTTCACTATTTTTCCTAAAATTAGCATTGAAAACATAATAAAAATCACTTATTAAATTTGAAACAATTGTAATACCTCAAACCTGTGTTATTACAACGATATTAGCAGTATAGAGGACATCTGGATCCAGAGAGAAGACAAGGAGGCCCTGAGGTTTGTCTATGGTATGTGGTAGGATGAAAACATCACTCTAAAACGGAGGTTTTAAGCCTACAAGGAGATTGGCTTGCAACCTAAGATTAAAGGAGATAGAATCCCTTATGTTAAGCTAATAAAATATTTGGATACTGGTCAGCTAGGAGTCCTCTACCATAGATAAGAGGTGATAAGTTATGCTAGAATGCTCCAATTAACGACCTGCATAATGGATTTTTTTAGAAATTCACTTCATGAGTAAAAGTATAGAATTCTCTGTTGTCCTTCCAAAAGATCTGTTTTACTCATTTTCTGACAGATTGGCAAGTACAAGGGAGGCTTCATCATTTCTTGATGACAGGACCACAGGTGAGGGAAACATTGGGGGAGCAAAACAAGAGAGTTTCATGAGGGGTGCTGTGCTAGGCACTGAATTTACAGTTTACAAAATGTAAGTCAATCCAAGTTTTAATTTTTTTAAATAGTGCATTTTTATAAATGAACTAGAGTTTCTGGAAATTTGAGGCTTTACTTTTACTAATATTGGTTAATTTAATGGAAAATGTTTTGTCTTTTTTATGTTAGAAAAGACAAACAGAATAATACTCATTTTTGTAATAATTAAGCAGATGATGTTAATTACTGGCAGTAGTTAAATTAATTGAGTAATGAAGTTTACAAGTCTTTTAAGAATTTTAAGAATATTTTAGTGCTCTAAGCACTGTAATCCCCACTCAATGCCTGGGATTCTATCCCATTGTATAAGTGGGGGATGAACATGGTTAATAGAAAAAATAAATATTTAACATATTATAGCAAATTTAAAAAAATATGAATTTTACGGTTAAGTGGGCCCCTTGTTTTTAGAATATAGAATAAAAAATATAATTTTATAAATAGAGATTTAAGTATTTAGGCTTTTTATTACAAACCGTTGAATGAATTAATATTTGTCAGAAGAAAGATGAGATGGGGAAGGGCAGGATTTTTAGAGGAAGACAAAGTGAATAATTGTTAATATCTTCATTATTATAACCCCCATTCTGCTTAGCTGTAGGGGAAGATTGGACTATGATGATGATTATTATTAGTATTATGAAACAAATTTGGTAAACAATATATGGCAACAATAATTTTCTTATTCTTCATAACAGTTTAACAAAAAAAAAAAAATGCATATATGATATATAGGAAGTTGGCACTAAATATATAAGTGCTTCCTCCACTCATTCCTCTCAAGAAGCCTAGAGATCACCTTAGTAATCTTACCATCTACCCTTATTACGTATTCCAACTTGTAAGATCAAAGTAGTCATTCACACACACACACACACATGCATACTTGCATCGGAAAGGAATGAATATAAAAGTTTTGAAATTGTTAAATAGGTAATATAGACCAATAAGAGTGGGCTTAACCAACAACTTTGTGTGATAAAAACAAATTTTTAGATACAGCAGGCAAAGATTTTGTTCCTCACTTTGACTTCATTATTGAAGCTTTCAAGACTAAATAAATAGTTATTTAAAAATGTAAAAAAAAAAAAAAGTCTTGTGTGAAAAACTACCAAGAATTTATTCTTTAATGCAAACATTTTGTCTAGCAATGCAATTCATTTTCTAAAAAACGCATATTCTGCAATCAATAAGTTATTACAATAAAATTTTAAATATAGATGGATGGAATTTAAAAAAAGCAAAATAATAGTACTAGAAGTCATTTTTTTACCGGCTTACATGATTGTAAGCCATCATTCTGAGCTACCATGAAGGCAGAGAGGACATGTCACCCAGATCAAATGTCCATGTAAGCTGAATCCTCGACAGATAATAAAAGTACACTTTTTTTTTCTAATTTGTATTTTATGGATCAACCTTGATTGAATCCCAAAAAATTCTCTATTAATAATCACTATGGTTAAAAATTCTCCATTTTAACTTCTTTCTGACCAAACATTGACTATTGATGTACTCATACACTACACAGTCTGCTATCTTAAATAAAAACTTAACTAATAGCTGTTTTCTTTACCTTAAATTAATGAAAGAAAATGAATTTTTATTTTTTTAAAGTCTGACATGCAGAGGAATTTTCAGTAAGTTAAGCTAATGAAAGTCGGATTTTTTTCACTTCATAATGCTCTAGGACATAAGCATCTGCCATCAAATGTATTCCTGATACTAAAATAATATAGTAAAAAGCAGGCATATCACACATCATACGCATTACAGCACATACAAATAAAACATTTTACTCAGGACAGCTAAAATAAAAACTCATTTTCTTGTAATCATTGGTGTTCTTAATGAATGTTTTAACTATTTGTGATTCTAGTAAATAATACTGTAGCTAGAATCAATTCATTAAAAAAATTCAAAGGAGTTAGCAAATATAAATTCGATGGTTTAACAGAAATATCAGCAGAGAATCATATTTACCTTTCAAGGTAGACTAGAGTAATGATGGCACACTCGGCAGTAAGTTGTGCTGAGTTAAAAAGTGTCCTTATAAATTTATAAATTTGTTTATGTTCAGGATTATGCTGGTCATAATCATCTGGCACCCCATCACGCTGAAATAAGTATTTTTAATTAAATAAGTGAAAAAAAAAATATACATTGTAATAATTAAAATTTAATTACAGTTAAAGGATGTTTCCTTTCATCAAATATTTCCATATATCTTTCTGAAGTTCTATTTTTAATATGGTAATAAATCGCTAAAGAAACACACTTTACAGTATTTTTTAAATTAGGCTGTGAAACTGTACTATCATCGAGGTAAATAGTTGAACAGGAACTGCTTTTTTTAAGACCAGAACCTCTTCCATCAGCGATCTAAAATACAATAAATGAAAGGAGAAAGTTAATATTTTATGTTTAAGATAAAGAATAGGAGTATAAAACACAAGATGAGCAAACCTACATGGTTCTGACTTTTCTTTCTTGACAGGCCATCTATAAGTTACAAAAAGCAATATGAAATGTTAATATTTCAGTAAAAATCTATAACCATCAAAATCCATGAAAAATACTTACTTTCAACCGATATTTTCGAGCGCTCTAGGAACAGAGTACCAGCTTTAGGATGGAGGGAAGGATCAGCATCCCAGTCTTCAATTTCTCTCTCACTTATGTGCTGTAAATTTCCAATACTCTCTTCTCCTTCCGGCAAGTATTCTTCAAAATGTTGGATATCCTTAGAATTTTTATTTCTCAAAATAATTCTTCTAGAAGGTGGAGTTGAAGAAGCACAACAACTATTCTTATTTCCCATTACTCAGTAAAATATTGGTGTTCGAAGTTTTTAAGACTGGAATATCATTACATTTTTGGATAATTGTGATTTTTCAAGGCTGTTCAAACAATATTGAATGGAAGTTATGACTATCATACTTAGAAAACCTAGTGTACACATTATCTCTAAAATTCAAGTTAACATTGATAAGAGTTAGGTTATTTCAAGCTCGTTTACTCATCACTTTCTAAAATTTACCTACATACTTTCATCATGAGTAAATTAAACAAGTTATCTATTTCTCAAATGATAAATTTAAGTATCTATTATCAGTCAAAAATTTTGTAAGACAAAACTGACTGTCAACTTAACCTAG
Source organism: Oncopeltus fasciatus (assembly GCA_000696205.2). Classification (NCBI taxonomy): domain Eukaryota; kingdom Metazoa; phylum Arthropoda; class Insecta; order Hemiptera; family Lygaeidae; genus Oncopeltus; species Oncopeltus fasciatus. The sequence continues at coordinate 66,171 of KZ808018.1, forward strand.
TAATACTTTATCCACCCACTTGACTTTCATAATGTTTTACATTCTTAGATAATTTAAAAAAAAAGGTTTGATTCATTGACAATCCTGTTTTTAAAAAATAAAATGAAATAGGTAAGCGTAAATCATTTTTTATTAATGAAAATTAATAAATAAATTAGGATGTGGGTATCGGAACAATTTTATAACTTTTAAGTTGGCACATCTTGTTTATTATGTTATCAAAATTAATCTCTTTTAAAACATGTTATTTTATTCTCCGTAAATTAGTAGTTAAATTGTTTTCCTGATTATTTTCATAATAGTTTTGGAAATTTAATGTAGAATATTTGAAATGTAAAAATTGTTCCTGTTTTTGGGGATATTTGAGTTCTGGCGCTTGCGCTCTTCTTAGTTCTCTATTGTCCCACCGTATACCCAGTACTTGGTTCTGTCATCCAGTTAATTTTCAGAATGACCATTACCGTGGATAATGTAGAATTGCAAATGGAGCAAGATTCAGAAGAAATTATCCCTCCTAATGCTGAGAAGTGAGTAATCTTTGTTTTACTTGTCGCCATTACATTTTAAAATTATGAAACTTCACTAAGCATTGTCTTCCTATTTATTTTTCGCTCATCATACTTTCATTACATTACTAATTCACTATAGGTTACTATTGTTTTCTGGCTTTAGTTTTCTAACTAACTTTTCTAGCAATCAAAAGGCTATTATTTTAAAATTTCCTGTTTTTTTTTTGTTTGTTTTTTACTTTATTTTTGTTGTCTATCATTATTATCATATTTTGTCTTGATCACATGATGGATTTTTGTTACTTTTCATTATTTGACTATTTCAAAGTTTCTCATGAATTCCAGATTACAAGACACCTTTAGTTTTCTTTTTAGAGATTCTAACCTAATTGCTTTATGAGGGTTTTATTTATTTGATGGATTATTGATTGTAGTTTATTAATTAAAATGCTTTCCCAGGCCTTATTATAATTGAATTTTATTAGATTCGTTCTCAAGCACTTGTATATGATTTTCTTTTATTGTAATACAATATATTAGAACAGGTTTTGCTTATAGATTAAATAGTACTGATGAAAAGTGTTCTTTTTTAGCAATAGTGGGGAAATGTTGCTATTGAGCTTGATCTCATGACAGAGTTTCTGAAAAAAATTTTATATTTTCTCTGGTCCTACCTACTTGACAATGATAGTCACTAAAATATATATATATATGGTGGGGGGAGGGTGATTGGTTGTGTGCAATCATGCATCTGTGTCTCTCTCAATACTCTAGAGGCCACAGTTTTTTTTAGTTATGAAATTTTGTATTGTTTTTAAATTTAAAATGAAAAGCTAAATTCTTTAATAATCCAAATTGGAACATTGAATATAGCGGGAATAATATTTAGTTTTGAGTACTGAAACCTAGCATGGGTTTGTTTGATGATTAAAAAAAAAAACTAATTTTGAAGTTAACAGAGAAATTGAACAAAAAGCGATGGGGTTTTAATTATACCTTAAATTTTTAAATTTATGGCCTTAAAGCTGCAATTAATTGTTTTTCCAAGTTTGTCTTATAGCGTTTTGCAAGTAATTAAAAGACCAAGTTATAGAGTGAAATCTTGCAAATATTAATGAGGATTATTTATATATATCTAGAA
>KZ808018.1:79469-95247 GCA_000696205.2 Oncopeltus fasciatus
TATGTCTTCCATAATAAACAGTATGTGTGTATGTATGTAGTTTATGGACAATAAAACGACTGCACCGATTTTTATGAAATTTTCAGGTAATCCTCAGAATATTCAGGCGGGTGACACTGGCAAGTCTGATTTTTTATTTTCGGTCTGCGAATGGAGGGGCGTTAAGATGAAGTAATAAATAAATAAAATTTCCAATTTGCCTTAGATACATGTGTTTCTTTTTCAATTGAGCCCATATTTATTCTAAAAAATTTGTTTGGCAAATCGAAGTTTGTCGGGTATGCTAGTATATATATATATAGGATTAGGATCCGAAATAGCAAAAAGCCCAGTGTGTGTATATATATATATATGTGTGTGTGTGTGATTTTATCTATTTGTGTGTGCACAGCACTCTCTATCCCACCATTCTTGTTTACTATATATAGCAGCCGCAAATGTTTCATTTTATATATATCCTTTATTTGGTTTAAATATGCTCTTTTTTCCTACTGTCATTATTAATATACATTGCGGACACAAGTTTTTTGTTCTCTCTCTCACACACTCTCTCTCTCTCTCNTATATATATATATAAAGATGGTGATGATACATGATGGCATTGCAAGTGACACATTTGAATTTAGCTCTTAAAAAACTTCTTTACAATTTTGAATTTTCCTACTCTTAAAAGGATCTTAAGTGATGCATCAGTGAAGCAATTCTTATTTTGGAAGACATTTAAAAATAAATAAATAAAGAGGAATGAAGCTTCTGCATTTCACAAAAAAGTGTTAACAATAAATCAAAGCTTCGCTAAAGTTCTCAAAAGTCAGGTAAGAAAACCTTACCTCAAATCATTTCATGCTATAATAATTGCACTACAAAAAGATTTATTACACTCTGATGAGGTGAAAAAACCTTGCATTCAAAAATAAATCCCATCAAATAAAAACTGAGCATTATAAGTATTAAATATTTATGAAACAACAAAATGTCTGTCGAAACAGAAACTTATGACCATGCAACTAAAATTGTGTTTTGATCACCCAGAAGAGGGTCTAGAAGGTTCTGGACCACTGATGGTCAGCCTGTATCTCCGTAGATATGAGGACTTTCCCGGCATCCCCTGAGGCTCTATTTAAGCAGCTGGCCTATGCATCCATGGGAGTGGTGAGTTGGTGTTAACTCGGACACATCCTATGATAAACAAAGTAAGACAATGACAACTCAATTGTGACAGTTCAGGGATAAATAGATTTTTGTAATAATTTTTATTGCCTCTGTGTTAAGGACTTATTGTTATCATTGTTTAGTAGCTGTAAAAAAAAATCTTTGGATGATGTCCTCATCCACTCGGCTTAGTTGACTTCTTAGGAATGAGACGATAGAGAATAACTGGAAATGTCTTCTTTGAGAGAAGGAGTATAATCAAAAGGCAGTTGAAATAAATTTGCTCTTCTCTGTGCCATCTGGAAGCATACTTTCTAAAGAGGTTTTCTTCTGTTTTTCCAGTTTTCCACCAGTCATTTATATTCACAGAACTGGAACCTGTACATATTATAAATTGTTAAGCTTTTGAATACATTCTGATCCATTTTTAAAATTTTATTTAATTTTAACGTTTGTTAATAGCTAAAACCAGGGATGGCAGGGGGTGCGCTTAGATGATGAAATTTGTTAATAACTTTGTTTTTGGTGTTTTGAAATAATTTTCAGGGTGATAGGTGTATAATATACTATATGTCTAAAATATCTTTAACCACTATAAGATTTTGCATGTTTAACAGGTATTTAAGATTTTTAAAGAAATAAATAACAATATTTTGTGCCCTACTATCTTTCCAGCTGGTCAGCTTGATTGATTTTTTTCAGCTTTAAGGCCAAATAATCAAATTGTCTTTTTTTAAATCTATCCATATTTACTGAAATAGAAAAAAATCTGCTTAATTTATCCATGAGACCTTTTTTTTAATTGTTATTATTTAATCCATACAATTTATACTAATAAGACCAAAATTTATTTGAATTGAAGGTATTTAAATTTTGGTTGGAAGCTAGTCTTTTTTATGTATGTAATGTACATGTAAACATGTTATATGCTTTAAATATAAAAAATGTAATGTGTTATATTTTTATGATAAACATATGATAAAATCAATTAAATAATTGAAGAAATAGCCAAATAGATAATAATGGAAGCTTAAATGAGAAAATTCTAGTATAAAAAAAATCTGTTCAATGTTTCAGCCGATAGAGGTGTAATTTGGTCACCTTCTCTCCTCACGTGATTGACTTTGAATGTCATTCTTAATTTAATTGTAATCAAATTACAAAATGTTTTTATTTAACTGATTGTAATAAATAAATAAAAGTTAAAAAAAAAAAAAATGTTTCAGGGCTGTGGCCTGAAAATGCATCTTACTATGGAAATAGATCAGCATGCTACATGATGCAGGGAAATTATGCTTTGGCGAGAGAAGATGCTGTTAAATCAGTGACTTTAGATCCAAACTTCGTTAAGGTATTTCATGAGTATTTTAGTAAGTTAATTATGTTAAGTTACTTGATAAAAGACATTTTCCTTAGTAAAGAAATGTATTTTATTGGGTTATATAGCTGATGCTTTGTTGTCTTCTGCTTGGCAAATAAAATTTCCTTTGTTTATAATGTCATTAAAAACTTGACTTTTTTTTTGTCTTACAATTGTTTGTATGGTGCGTCTGAGGAAACCAACCTTATTTAACTCATTAATAGATTTTTTTTCTTTTATATTGAGTCTCTTGTTCATGTCTGTTTGAAATTAATTACTCAATAAATTATTTTAACTAATAAATCGAGTAATATTCATATGAAATTCACTTGAATAAACTATTGTGAAATACTTTGTTATTGTTTTTTTTTTGTTTTTAGGGGTGGGTGAGAGTTGCTAAGTCTAATCTTGCTCTTGGCGATTTCTCAGGCACAGAAAGAGCTCTTGCTGAAATAGAAAAACTTGAGCCAACAAATAATGTTTTTACTTCTGAAAAAAATAATCTTGATATGGCTAAGAAATGGTTTGATGAATCAGAAAAAGCATATGCAAAGAAAGATTTCAGAAAGGTGTGTAATTAAAGTAAGATACTCTTATAAATATATCTCTTTGAATTTGGTTATGTATAGTTTTATCCAAATACAATTTCTGATTCCTATTTTAACATACTAATTTTGTAGTTATAATTTTAAATAGAATAATAAAAGATATTATGATACATATATTCCAGTAGGTACAGATTAATCGCCCTGCTTTGTTGATATTTACTTTTATTTATTCACCATAAACAGTTGTTAATTGTCATGTAGGTTTAATACAAATCTGATTACTTACTAAGAGATTTAAGTTTTAATTAATATCAGTACCTTTTATTTTCAAATTAGAATAGCTTTTTAGATTTTATTTACTTTAAAACTAGTGTGAAAGCAACTGGAAAAAAAAGCAGGAAATGACAGTCTTGAATTTCGTTATTGTGTTTTTATGTTTGTCTCTTGAGAGAAAATATTTAAATAATAAATGAATGAAAAACATAACTAGTATAGATTGTTATGTCTTCCATAATTATATGTATGTTTTCACCTTTTGATGTATGAATCAATCTATCTATCGATGTATATATTTTTTTTTCTTTTGTAGGTTAGTTTCTATATTAAAAGTATGCAGAATAATTATTTTTCATTTACTAATGAACTCTAAAATATTTTACAAAAGGCGAAACTCTTTTTATAAATCTTTTGGGAAAAAAAATTGTTATATAAAAAGTTAATCAATTTCTTATTTTAGGGAACGTTAAAAAAGCTTTTAATATCAATATTTTTATGGTCTATAATTTATTAAAATTTTCTTAGGAAAAGAAATCAGATTAAATGACCTTGCAATCTCTGATAGATTTAGAGGGTATTCATAATAAACTTGTTTTATATTTTTAATAAAAAAATAGTAGTAGCTGTGTATAAAAAAGAATATATTTAATGTGAAATCATTGCTTCTTGCATTGGAATATTAGTGTATTTATGGCTAAATAGACTCATAATCAGTTAATTATTTATAAGTAATACAATTGCTAACTAATAAAATGTTGCCATACCTTTTCTTTTGTTTAATCTGAAGTAAATTAAGTAAGCTGTATTTGTATTTCTCTGTTTAGGTTGTTTATTGTATTAATTTGGCTATGAATGTGTGTAATGCCTGTAGTCCATTCAAAATATTAAAAGCAGAATGTTTGGCACGCCTGGGGCGGTATCAAGAAGCAGAAGAACTTGCTAATGATGTCCTTTCTTCTGACAAACGAAACACTGATGCAATTTTGGTGAGAGGAATGTGCTTATATTATCAAGACAATGTTGAAAGAGCATTTTCACATTTCCAGCACATTCTAAAACTTGCACCAGACCATAAGAAAGCTATGGAAATTTATAAGGTAACATTTATTTTCTATATTTCCAGATTTTATTTTCATTGTTCTAATTTTTATTCTATGAACCTACAGAATAAAAAGCTGAAATTTAGTTTTTTATATTCTAAGGAAACTTTTAATAATAGTAGCTTTATTCTAAATGTCAAAATAAATTATTTACTAATTAATTATTAGTAATTAGTAATTTATTATTATTATTACCCNTAAACTTGGGAGTTTATTAACTAACAATTTAAATTATAATTATTTCATACATACTCTAAATAATGTTTTAACTAAGTTTAGTGTATATATGAAATTGATTTATTTTATTGTTTTTAGTTTCATTTTTAAAACATATATTTTCACCTATGTTAACAGAAAGCTAAAGCTTTGAAACAAAAGAAAGAAGAAGGCAATGAAGCTTTTAAAAATGGAAAAAGTGATGAAGCATATGCATTATATACTGATGCTTTGAACATTGACCCGAGTAATATTTCAGTAAATGCCAAACTATATTTTAACCGAGCCACAGTTACTTATAAGGTATGATACACATATTTAATTAATATTCTGTACAGGTAATTATTTAAAATTAAATTATTTATAAGTATTTCATTAGAGATATTAGTTTCCTAATTCCAATGTTTATAATATTTATTAGTCTTAAAACTTTTCTTTTAACTTAACAATTTTACATCTCTTAACAGTTGAAAATTTAAGTTGGATAGGCCTTGTTGTCTAATGAGAATGAGACCTGCCTTGAATGATTAATATATTTACACAACTGAATGTATTCTGTTACCTTATTAAGTAGTAGCTAGCTGATATTTTACACATACATTTGATATATATAATTTTTTTTAAATATGCCTTTGTGGCTTTGTTAAATAAATTTCAGTTTCAGTTAAAAGGGGCAATTTTAGGTATGGAAAGAAAACTCCACTGACCAGTCTCCTGATAATCTTAAATTTGCCCTAATTTCATTCCCATTTATAATGAATAATAAACTACAAAATTATACATAATGCATATATATATACACATATATATATATACATACATATGCGTGTGTGTGTGTGCGTGCGTGCGTTTAGTGTGTGTGTGTGCGTGCGTGCGTTTAGTGTGTGTGTGTGCGTGCGTGCGTTTAGTGTGTGTGTGTGCGTGCGTGCGTTTAGTGTGTGTGTGTGCGTGCGTGCGTTTAGTGTGTGTGTGTGCGTGCGTGCGTTTAGTGTGTGTGTGTGCGTGCGTGCGTTTAGTGTGTGTGTGTGCGTGCGTGCGTTTAGTGTGTGTGTGTGTGTGTGTGTGNATAGAGAACTACAAAATGAGATATATGTTAAAACATAAAAATATGTCAAATAATTCATGAGAGGGAACAGAATAAAAAAATCTATCTGTCCTCGCCAGGAATCGAACCTGGATCTCCTGCTATCCGGGCCCGGATAGCAGGAGATCCAGGTTCGATTCCTGGCGAGGACAGATAGATTTTTTTATTCTGTTCCCTCTCATGAATTATTTGACATATTTTTATGTTTTAACATATATCTCATTTTGTAGTTCTCTATCTAAGTGAAGTTCTCTTGCCAATGATATTTGAAATTCCCTTATTGTTTTCTATCAGCATTGATTACCTTGATACACTGTGAAAATAGCTTTTAACCTGTTAATGTTTAAAATTCCCTTGAAGTTAGATTCTCTTCCCCTTATCGCCGACAAGGTGACCGTTACAGCTATACCTGAACACATCCGACTAACACACAGAATACAAACGCAGTTGAATACAGACAGTGACAATGAACGCATGTATTCGGCCAGAAGATGGACAATGTCCGAAAGCGCTCGCCAACAGAAGATGGTTTGCAGAAACCAATGAAGACGGATAATAGAAGGTATGAAAGCATTAAGAATTGTGATAAGATTCTTTGGGCCTTTCCTTTCATGCTATTAGAAACAACCACACCTGCTTTTAATCAAGCTACTGGAGCAATAGACCTCAGAGTATATCAGAGGCCAGAAGGCCTCCAGCCTTTCCTTATGAAAAGGCTGATTTCGGAATGTGTCCACAATAATATCAATTCTACCGCTATTAATGATAGGACAAAGATAACATTTCCTCCACTTATTGCAATATTTTCCATATAATTCAACACAAAAAAATCAGGTAAAAAATCCCTAGCATCAGCCATATTAATAATTTTGTTTACTAACAAAAATTATATTTCTTAAAAATTATTATTTACCATAGTAATAATGAGACCTATATTAAATGGTCAAATGTATTATATGTATCAAATATACTTACAAGTATTTATATAACTTGCCCAAAGAAATATGTATTAAACCTTTTGGTTTAACATACGTGTAAATTATATAAATTGTTCCTGATAATTTCTTGTGTATATTTTTCCACTTCCATTTTTCACTGATTGTAATTGGTTCATAAAAATAAAGAAAATTAGATCACTTGTTAACAACACTGAATAAAATGTGATACAGTAAGAAAACAAGGGATATCAAAAAAGCTAAAAGAGCAGCATTTTGTTTGCTGGGAAACAAGGAGACTAAGTAGCCCTTGTTCCTTATATAATGATATATAATTTTAGAACTTTCTGTATCTGACTCAGCATGTTCTCTAGTACATTGAATTAGAATTGAATATTTTTAATTATAATAAGTTTTTCTTAATATTTAAATTAAATGTTTATAAAGACTTATGTACAATCTGTTGACTTTATTATTGATTTATAGAAAGTTAGATATTTTTTATAATAATTTGTATTATGCTTCTCTGGTATTTTTGAATGTTTAATTTGGAAAAACTGTCTTAAGTCACTGCAAAACATACGCTTGTTTTGCAGGTGTACCCTCCATAAGAATAAGTGTAATTAAGACATCACTAAACTGGTTTTCAAACATTTCCAGGGCTAGACAGTGGTCTAGCCCTGGAAATGTTTGAAAACCAGTTTAGTGATGTCTTAATTGGCAAAAGTAATAAAAGTTTGATTCATGGTGTCATGGAGCTGACATTAAGCTAGGATTCAATGCCTGCATTGGTTCAAATCAAATTCATTGAAAGGTTTATGAGAATCCGGTTACGGACATCAAGATAATGTTTTATAAAATCTATAAACTCAATGATACTGAAATCTTATCAAAATGCCAAATTAAGCTGAAAAATAGGTTTCAGTGCCTTGAACTACACGATGTCTTTGTGGATGAATACAAGAAAGAGATGGAGAAAAAAAATGAAATAAATAAGTTGTTGAGGGTGATAAGGACCCAGGAGAAACACAAGAGAAAGAAATGGTGTACAGATGATATCCTAACATCAATTGAGGACAGGCAAAAAGCAAAAATCCTTGCAAAGAAAAACTCAGTAATCCCTAGGTAATATTATGGGATCAAGCGAGTGAAAAGCTATATTGGGGAAAATCTAGAAAGACTTTCTAGGGAAAAGATTAGAAAACATTCAACTTATAGGTTGGCCAAATCAGAGCATTCTAATCTGTCATTTAAAGAGAAATAAATTGCTTTTAAATTAGATGCCAACCAAAAAGACAGAAAGCTAACTGCCATTAAAGATCAAGTGTTAGGAATCTAGAAAGATCACTTCAAGAACCTGCTGAACTAGATGAAAATGAATGCAGATGGCAATATTTACCAAGCCGAGGAACTTAAGCAAGATTCAGAAGGTGAACTGGATCTAATCGATATAAACATAGCAATATCAAAGCTGAGAACTCAAATAGCTCTCACAAAGGTGACCTATTTTAAAGAAGGAAAAAAGCTCTTAGCTGTATTAAATCAGCTAGTGCTCATGATCTGAAAGAAGAAAAAGTACCAGAAAGCTAGAACTCTCTTTTGCTCAATCTTGAAGAAGGGTTCCATGACATAATTTGAAAATTTCAAAGGCATAGCCTTGTTCTCTGTCACCTATGAAGTCTTGAAATACATAATGTTTAAAAGAATGACTAGAATGTCTTCCATGCTATATCATACAAAAGCCCTGGACGATTACCAGTCTCGATTCAGAAAACAAAGGAAAAGAATGCCTGGGATAGGGAACAAATCAGGACCTAAATGCTATGTATGTATTCTTGAATGTAAATTATAAACTTCAAGCAGCCTATGCATTTTTAGAAATGAGGAACCTATTTTTATGGGGAAAGGGTTGTAGAAAATGCCAGGTCCAGAATATGAGGGTTATTTCTGAAGGATTCAATTTTGATCAAGATTGTGACAAGGAGATAGTCTCTTATCTATGCTATTAAAGCTTGCACTGAAAAAGTAATGATTATGTATGTTTCTAGGCAAAAGTAGGAAAGCATTTTAAATGAACATAAAAATTCCTGATAATTGGCTCCCAGAACGAATGCGTATGAGCTCAACTATGACTGGATATCAGATTCATACATACCCATTGGCTTACTATTTATCTTGGTTAAACTTAAAAGTGTGGTAGTAAATTGTAAACTGCATTTAGGTGAACCCAAATCTTGGAAAATAACTTTCACAAAAGTAGATCACTTCAAATTCCTTGGGTCTATGATAACTTCTATTGATGGCCAACTAGTGAAAATTTATTTTTCTTGTAACTAAAGGAATTGGACAGAAAAAGTTATAGTGAATAATAGATATAGAAAATATTGTTCTACAATTATAATGCAACCTATACATACTTTTTTTTTATTGGTGGTATATTTTTATTTTCTAGTTGGGTAAATTAGTTGAAGCCTTATCAGATTGTAGTGCAGCTCTTGACTTAGATCCTACTTATATCAAAGCCCTTTTGAGGAGAGCAAAGTGTTACATGGACCTTGAACAATATGAGGAAGCAGTCTATGACTATGAAAAAGCAACCAAGTTAGATTGTAAAAATAAAGGTCAGTAATAGTTTATTTTATTAATCAAACTAAAATAAAAGAAATCCTTCTTACCTATTTATTTGTAATCAAATGTGTAGTACATTTCCTCTTATCTCCAAATAAGTCTTATAGTTATCTTCCTTTTCAAAGTTTAAAAAAAAACCACTATCCCTGATTTATTTTCAATTCGTATATCCTTACTTAATGTAATTTACATAACTATAATTAAATAGTGGGATTTTTATTGCTGTTGGTTCCTCTCTGTATTTGAAAACAATCATATTATGGTACAGGTTGGGACCCTGTGTCTTGCTCTCTTGTCTCTCCTAAAGTAAAGAATTGACCTTGATGTTCTGAATGACTGATTGTTGAGTGGTTTTCCAATGGCTTCTGAGTACAGGACTCCAGACTACCACCATCAAATTGTATTTTGCTGTTAGGTGAATACCTAACTAAATAGTTTTAAAGAGGAATGCCTCAACTTTTCAAGCCTTTCTTTGAACATTCTTGCGAGGTCATGCCCCACTTTCTCCATTCATTGCCATATGAAATGAATGCATAATAATTGGAGTATTAAACTCAACCTAGTTAAAGTAGGGTGGGATAGTTTTAAGTAAGCCACTTATTAATTTAAATCTAAGGTAATTTTTACATGTTTGTTTTATTTCTGAACATAATTATAATAAGCACATATGATATTAGAAAACAAAAAATTATTTGAGGTATTCAATGCAAAGTGATTTTATATATGTACACATACATACATTAGTCACTTTCATAGCTTTAATAAGAGGGTTGGTACTGTTTGTCCTGAAACAGCCCTTGTCATGAAAGTTTTGTGAAACTATCACACTTCAGGTTTCTTTTCAATGTCCATGTCTACCCATTTTGAATTTATTTATGCTGAACTTGAAAAACAATATGTTGATGAAAACTACTAACAATTTCACAGCTTCCTAAAGTGATTATGGGGTAAACAGGATAAATTAAGAATTTTCAAGATTTTTGTTTGCAAGGTTCATGGTTGAATGGCTCCACTTCTTCAGCTAGGGGTGTAACTAGTCTTATAATCTTTAAGCATGTGTTAGATAACAAAATTAAAGTTAGATAACATTCTATTGTTATTGAGTAATTAGAATACTTATATGTATCATTTTAAAGACTATTTATAGCCACAAAACTGGGTAAGTTTGTGTATTATGTAATGTATTAATTATAAGAATGTATGGTTCCCTTTGTGTAATTTTGATTGCAACTCCTCTTTTGATATGCATGCCAATTTATTCCATTTCACTCAAAAGCATGAATGAGGGCTTTCTTTTTGAAGAGGAAAAAGAAATAAGGAACAATGCTTTTTCATAGTCATAAACTGCTTCCTCATATTGTTCTGAGCATAAACTTCATGTTGTCTTTGGCTTCCCGAGTCCTCAGGGTGTTGTTTACTCTTGGTCTCTCCTGTAGATAGCAGTACTTGCTATACACCTCATAACATAGTTCATATTGAAGCAAGTTTCAGTTTTCTGAACACAATCCTTTGTAGTTATTCCTTAAAATCAGAGTTCCCTTAAATTATAATTTGTATGTGAAATGTTTGTTGTGACATTAATGTATAAACCATCTGTGTGGATCTAATTTGTAACACATTTTTAGAATTAAGATCCCCTGCTTATTTTGGCTTTTTATAATGTACTTGCTCATACATATTTCTTTTATATGTAGCTTTTATGATTTTACATTAACCATAAATAAACCCATCCTTGGGATTTTACATTAGGTTACATTAAAGGTTGTGGGAAATTAAAAATTTTTGGCAAAGAACTATGCTAGTAAAGAAAAATGATGAGGGCAGGCTGACTTGGTTCAGAAAATATATCTTTAAATGTTTAAATGAGAAAAAAAGGGTAATAAAAAATTTTATTTTTTACATGGGGGTTTATCCAATTGTTGTATAGTTTGAAGTTTTACCCTTCTGAACTCTCTTGATAAAATATTCCAACCATTTACAAATTTTAATGAACTTCTACAGCTAATTATGTTGTACTTTTTCCCAATTGAAAAAATTAATCTTGCCTTCCACATCACCATGCTGTTAGAAATAGGTGATAAACGGAGGCTTCAGAAGTCAATAGGTAAAACTCACCACTGTTTTGCTGAAAATGAATAATCTGAATATTATCTGCTCCTTCTTTTGTTGATATTTTAAGTTGACAAAAATATCTTCTATTTTTCTAAAATCAGGTGACAGTATCCATACTAGAACACATAAAATAAGACAAATTTGCTGGTGTTAAAACATCTTATTATCTTATTTTTATTGTTAACTGACACTTATTGGCTTCTGAACCTTCTTTGGTAGAAATGTAATAATAAAAAGGGCCTAGTTTGATCTGACAATCACTTTATTATTATTATAATTATGAAATAAATATTAGGTAAAGTTTTAATATTTGTTATTGTGTTTCTAGATATAAGGAGACTCCTCAGTGAAGCCAAATTAGAACTTAAGAAATCACAACGAAAAGATTACTATAAAATATTAGGTGTTAGTAAAAATGCATCAACAGAGGACATTAAAAAAGCTTACAGGAAACGAGCTTTAGTCCATCACCCAGGTATTTGTTTGTTTTTTTTTCTCTCAGAAAAAGAAATACTACTACTATTTTGAATTTAATTTTTTTTATAATTTGTTTAAAAATTACTCCCTTTTCTTATTATGTGCAAAAATTTTGTACAAATTTTGAAGAAAAAAAAAATTAAAATTTGATAACTACGTGTTTTAGGTTCACTAAGATCAAAAAGTATCGAATAAAATTGTTTTGTAAAAATCACTCAGAAATAACTATGTTTTCCCTTAAGAAATTATTGACTAAGTAGTACATAAAAAGATGCAAAAATATTACATAATTCAAACAGTATTTCATAATTGTCAGCAAGTTTGCTTCATTATTTTTATGAAGTATTTTCTAAAAAAGAAACTTAAATTTTGAATTTGGTTTCTTTATTTTGAAAATTGCAGACATCAGAGTGATAAATTTAGATAACTATAAATAATTTTGAATTTGTTTTTACTTTTATCTCCTCTTATGTAAGATTGGGGAAGATAAGTAATAATTTTTCAAAATTGTGTTATGGGTGTTATATGAATAGTTCAAACCATGTCCATTTTGTTTCTTATAAAGCAGTTTTCTGTATGTCATCTTCGAAAAATAAATCTTACCTTGAAGCATATTATATGACAGAATGCTTGATAGTTTTAATTAAGCAGAATGTTTAATAATTAAGTCTTCTAAACGATTTTATTGTACATTCCTTTTTATTACAAAAAATTTTAAGACGAGTTCAAGAGAAGCCTGCAGTTCGATTTCAGCCAACAACTGAGTGTGTATGTAGTATATATGAATGTTTGTGTTTGCGCGTGCACATGTTCATTCAGAAAAGTTTCTTATTTGAGGAATAACTGGCATTCCCTTTTACTATGTCTATTTATTGACTATGGTTAATCACGAATAGGAATTTTTTGACTGGCCAATCATAAGAAGAATCATGCAATTACACACAGCCTGTCATTTTTAAACCTCTAAGAATAAATTTTTATTATAGTAATTAAAAATAAGAGAATATTTTTACTGGATTATTTAAAATCAGATTATTAAATAATTAATTAAATTTGGATTATTAATTATTAAAAATCAGATTATTACATCCTTTATGTAGTATATTAATGATAAGAACCTGCATTTCAGACCGGCATGCCAATGCTTCAGATATCGAAAAACAAGAACAAGAAAAGAAATTTAAAGAAGTTGGAGAGGCTTATACTATTCTATCAGATCCACAAAAGAGAACACGTTATGATAATGGACATGATATTACTGAATGTTATAAAGATGTTTGTAAGTTTCATACTTTTTTTCTTCTTTTTTATAATTTATGCACTAATTTGGTTCTCATAGTGGGCCTGGGCTTTATTTAATGAAATTTTTGAGAAAACAATATTTTTTAACTATTACCTGCTTGAACATTTATGACTATTTTGAATCTCTAATTATAGTATGTAATTCTGAAAATAAAAACTCATTCAGTATTATTTTCTAAGAAAATGTTTTAACGTAAATCAATAAAATAATTGAAAGGTCAAAATAACCAATAACAAATAAGTTATCAAAATAAAAGTTTTAGTTAGAACAGGTGGTTACAGCAGCTGGTTTAGTGTTAATGTTTATGCTTTGGAGACTTATCTACCATTTAGAAAGAAGTAAATGGATTTAAATAAGTCTTATCGAAAGTTATTTAAATTACAATTGCGTCCTGCAAAAATTATGTTGCATTGAGAAAGTTCAAATTTCTCTCTACTTGTGGGAGAAAATGATTTTTCAGGTTATTTAATCCTCTTCACTTATAGAATATATATTTTATCATAAAACAAATTAGTGTTGAGTTTCATTGTATTTAACTAAATATTATAACTACTACAATGAAAAGACATTTTGTACTTACACATAACTTTTCAATTCCCCTCTCGCTATTATTTTAATTTTGCTCAATAAAGATCTAAACTTTTCTGTATACATTTCAAAGTGACATAATCAAAATTTCCTTAAGAAGAAAATCTTTTTTTTCGCTCTTAAATCTTTAAATTAAAATTTTTCATGCAGGAAACCCCCACTCTTAATTTTTCAATTTCACTGCGTAACTCAGTGCCTCAAAAATATTTGTTACTCACATTTGACATTTCAGGTAACCCTCCACTCTTTTTCATCTGATTTTGCTCAATAACTAACTTAGTCATTTTTCATTTAAAAGCAAGCTGCAAAATTTCATTAAGAAATGCCAAAACCATTAGCTATTCTTGTGGGATTATTTTAGGAAAAATGATTTATTATAAGATTTTAATTTTCTTATAGTTAAAGCGAGAAAATATCTGCAGCACAACAATTGTGAAAAGAATTCAGCAGGCAAAGACTTGATTATAGAATTCAAAACAGTCTATAATTTAGGATAAAAATATTAACACTAGGTTTACAGGACCACCTAGAAAAGGGTAGACGAATTTCAAACTTCAAAAAGAAATACCGAAAAAACCATAGCATTATTTTTCTCCATTTTATACTCTAAATTAATTATTTCATCTAAAGAATTTATTCACACAATTATTTTTTACTAAGCCTTCCAATTTTTAAAATTTGTATTAGTTACCTATCTCTACGAAGCCTGTCAAATTGATAGGCTACCCAGTTTCATAAATAATCCTTATATATTTGTTAGATTTGTAAAATCATTACTCCAGTAATAAATCTAAGAATAAAAGACAAATCTTCACTAAGATAATTTTGCTGCCTCAAATTAGTTATCTCAATTGCGCCCTGATAACGGTAGCTGTAACGAATTATGTGGCCTGAGTGTTTATTTTTGTAATCTACCAAACTGCTTATGCGTATTGCCGAAACCTTTAGAACAAGAAACGATCTCCAGTATGATCAATATAGTGACAGTGTACGGATGTGTTTCAAAGTAGTGTGCAAAAGTTTCAGTTATTGCAGTCTGTCTCTGCTTATTGTAAGTATTTACAATAGGGTAATTGAATTCGGGGACAGTATTTTTACTTTCACCGATCACCCTTTTCTAGCAATCATGAGTAGAAACACGATATATAATAAGAAATTGACCAAAATTACCAACATCATTGAGGATTGTTCTGAGGTGTCCTCCGAAGAAGATCAATATGACTTATTTTCATCTAAGTAAGATGATTGCAGTGAAGTTCTGAATCCACTGAAACTACAGAAATGGAAGGATCTTTGTATAGTGAAGAGGAAAACTTCTTCAATTTACTTCGTAACAAGAAAAGGGCGCGGATTATTTTTAGTTCTGACACCAAGGATGAGAGGGCGAGTATTCTAAGTACATACCGAGATGTAATGGAAGAAATTGAAATTGCAGCTGAAGAGACATGGTGGATGAAACTGAAAGCAGGGAAATCTAGGGGTAGATCGTCTGTTCATACTATATTCAAGGATATCGCAGGGCTTACAGGGGTTACCTGAAATGTTAAGGGCAAGTATAATTTTTTTTTTTTTTTTTTTATGCAGCAGTCCCTATATATATAGTTTGGGGTAGTGAAACTCTTAACTCATTCTTGTTTAGTGATGATTACCCGCAAAATTGAGCTATCGAGTGGGGGAATGCCTGTATTTTTAATTGAATGGTTTATAAGCCTAAAATCTTTGCTTTCTTATTTAATTTATTTAATGTGTCATTTTTAAATGGAAAAAGAAAAACTGAGTTCATTATTGAACTAAATGGAAAAAAAGATAGGGATTACCAGGAAAAATCAATTTTTTGTTATAATGGGCATAATATTTAGTTTTGTTTCTAGAAGTGGGGAGGATTACTTGGCATAGAAAGTTCATATATAAATTTATCAATTATAAAGCTAGTGGAATTAGCTTAATTCATGCAGCTCCTGCTTAATAGACTTTTTTTTATTATATTTTATATAAATTT
>KZ808018.1:103350-133444 GCA_000696205.2 Oncopeltus fasciatus
AAAAAAAAAAAAAAAAAAAAAAAAAAAAAAAAAAAAAAAAAAAAAAAAAAAAAAAACAACACTAAGCCTCTAAAGGTCTAATAAATCTGAAAGATGTTTCCACTTGAGAAGAGTTCTCCATTTCATCCTCTCTGTAATGGCTCAATATCATCCAAAAGAACGGAATGCTTTTTAAGTAACTGAAGGATGTTAACTTCTTTTTCTTGTATTTTTGAATCAAATTCTGAACCCAAACTCCAAAGAGACTCCAAATCATAAATTTCTCTCGCTTCACTTGACATTATATGCAAAGCTATATTCCCTGCAATAATAAATTTTGAAAAATCATTGTGCTTGTTTTAAGTGAATATGAGAGAACACACCACATACACAATGGAATGGGGTGTGTGTGTATATATATATATATATATATATATATATATATTTATATATATATATATATATATATATATATATATAATATCNNNATATATATAAAATTACAGTTATAACAAATTCAAAATTTCAAATGAGTCCAAATCTTTTAATACTTACCAATACCTTCAGAGCATTCTCTAAGCTTGTTATATCCCATTTAACTTCTTTTTAAAAAAAGCATCAGTTTAGTTATTAGTTTCAAGGAACAAATATGACTGTCTTATAAAATTGTAATTTTATGGCATTACTGTAAAAAAAATTTTCACAGCTACTCTCGTGAAATAATTAAATATGAAGGGGATAGTGAACTTGACCAGTTGCTAAATCAGTAACAGATCATCCCCTGGATGGATTAAAATCAGCATATTTACAGATTCTCCAGAAGAGACTCCCAATAAAGCTATCTCCAATACAATGAAAAGGCAATTGCAAAAGTAGCCAATCTGAGCAGATAATTATGCTCTAAGCTATTTTCTAGACATAGTTATTTAAGAGAAGCAGAGAAGAAGTGCTATATATAATAGTAACTGACACATATTAACTAAACAAATAAACCTCTATGAAATAACTCATGGAAGTTCTTTAAATTTTTCTGTTTTATTAGAGATAGTATAATTAACAGCTCAGTTAAGAAAAAAGAAAAGCTAGAACTGAGTGGTTAAAAGTGCCAAAAGTGAAAATATACAAATAATTAAAATGAGCTAAAAATGCTGAGTAGAGATACCAGATTTAATAGGGATAGGAACAAGGAAAGCTTAAGAATTGCAAGAAAAATTTACGAGAAAAAAAATAATGTGGATGATGATTTGGTTGAAGAAATGAGTGAGCAAACCTTTATAAAACAGTAAAATGCACCAATAAGGTATATCAATCTAAAACAAAATTAGTTAGGATAATAGTAAGAAATTAGTTCTTTGAGAAAAAGGCAACCTGATGTGAGAAGATAAGACGATTCTCAAATATAGAACATGCCATTATGATTATTATTTCCAATATTTTGATGAATAAGGTACATAGAGACCAGAGTGGAGATAAAATTTCTTCTGAACAGCCTTTGGTTGAACCTCCAACACAAGAAGAAGCTATCCCGAAGCTCCAATATAAGAAGCTTAACCCGAAGATGAATAATAACAAAGCAGCTTGTTTGAGTTCAATATTTCCTCTTGAGTTCATATTTCATAGAAGCTTTGAACTTTAAAAAAAACCTCACAGAAATACATAAATCGGGCATAATAGGGGGCAATGCAGCAGTTCAAAGCAAAAATTATTATTTTGGATTAAAGAAATTAATGAAATCCTGAGAACTCTCAACGAGATCAAAATTGAAGTTTATGAAACTTCTTAGGCCAGTTTCGATCTATGGATCAGCATTAAGAACATTGAAGACGGTCTCTGTTAAGCAAGCTCTAGGACTGTTCAAGTGTCAAATTGTCTGGAAAATTTAACGACCTGATAATGAAAATAAGGTAAAGTGCAAAAATCAATGCCGTTTAAGGGAATGAGGGCATAATAAATTTCATTAAGGCCCCAAGATTCAGTTGGACTTTTCATGTACAACAAATGGCACATAACTAATGCCAAAAAAAAAAAAAAAAATGAAGGGATGGCCATATAAATGCTGACTTAAGGAAGGGTATGCTGGAAAACTTAGTTTAAAAGAGAGGTGAAGGAGAGAAGATTAGGCAAGTTCATTGTAATTGTATTATTATACTTAACTACTATATTGTATTTTGGCAAAGATAATTGATATTAAAATATATCATGAAACTTTTCCGATAATAGACTTACTGAATGTAAATAATTTTTTTTTTTTTAACTCGGAATAAATATGAGCTGTTATATGATTTAATATTTACAAAATGCTTTGTAATTACACAACTATAACACTGACCTAGGTCCATAGCAATCCACTGAGCTGAATTCTCTCCTTCTATCTTGGGAATAAGGTCACTATCATTCCGCTTTTTCTTGAATACACCTCTAATGTATTCTGCAAGACCTAAAAGGTGTTTTTTAGACCTTCCAGTAACTATTACTAAGTAATCTACATACTTCAGCTCCTTACAAAGTTTTACCACAAAAATATCTTGACCATTATCTTTCTTCAAAATTTCAACCAATTCTTCAACATCAAATACTCCTGTAATTCCTCCTAAAAAAAATTCAGTAATTAGATACTAAATATTAACTATTAAACTACTTGAATTTTATATTTGTTCCTTGTCATGGCAAGACTTTATCTATCAGAACAGTAGATAAATGCTAAAAAATTTGAAATCAAAGAAATTAAGAATTTAAGTATTGATGAGTTTCACTTTTAAAGCAGAAAGATATAATTTCCCAATTTGAGTATTAACTCTCATCACTTTACCAACCCAAGATTCTGAGTTTCTCCACAATTGTCATTGGAGGCTCCACCTTCCGCAGCAGTGTTAGCCTCCATTTCAACCACTTATGGTCATGGATGGAGGAGCTATAGACAGGTTGCCACCTCTATCTATTAATAAAGGCTTGTCCTGAAAGGGGCTTCAACCCGCAGCATCAGGATTATGAGACCCAAAGGGATCCCCTAAGCAACACAGGTGTTATAAAACTATGTAACTAAAAATTCTTCAAACTATTTTCAATAACAATAAATTTAAAAGTTCAAAAGTAATAAAGATGAACTGAAAACAATGTTCATGTCAATTGCTTGAGTATGAAAACATCATAACTTATATTTTATTTGTAATTTTTGTATCTGGCATAATGTGTGGGTCGGATTAAAGAGATCTTATTGTGTAACTTGAAAAAAATGTAGATGCCAAGGTTCTGAAAGATCTCATAAGTAATAATGATCAGAAATAAGAGTATTTCTGAATAGTCATAACCAGTTTGATATCTTACCTCTATAATTTTCTTTTTAAAGCCATCTTTCTATACACACACATATTTGTGTTATATATATATATGTACACATCTACATCTATAAAACTATTGCTATAAAACAGAAGTTCACCTGGTGAGTACTGCACTTGAGTAACCTACCCAAAAACATTAGGAGAACCAAATGTCCGGAATAATAGGGTTTGGTTTTTATGGCTGGTTATCATTTTTTGAGTGATAATTAAATAAGACACCATTAAAAATTTCCTGAGAGTTAAAAAGGTATTTCAATTAAAAGAGAAGATCTGCTATATCAGAGTTACATGAAATCAGCTTAAGCCATCCAAAAATTCACAACACTGCAAAATTGACACTTTATATTAGGCAATTATACTAAACTGGTTATTCTGTAATAAATTATTTTAGTGTATCGCTTTTTTGGAAAATGTTTCTCCTTAGCTTAATGCATGGTTGATAAATATATCCAATTGTTCATTATATATATATAAAAGAAAAACTTACTTTTAAAAACATTAATAGGAACCTCTGTTGAGATATTATCTTGTAAAGCTCTACTCCTGTACAGCCGCTTTTCTTCACTAACATCTAATATAACTGGTGAATCTTCATCTTGGAATATTTTATATTTAGAAGTCGAGTTATTTGATTTATTATTAGGAGTAGAGCTAGTTGAATCAGAGGAACACAATGAAAGAGAACAAAACTGACAGTTCTTGAAAAATAAAAACCTTTTAAAGCTCTTCAGTTTAAAAAAAGATACGGACATAGTAATTTATCTACATGGATTAAAGACACCAGATTAGTAAAAATAAAAAAATAAAATAAGTCTATTTCAAACGTACTGACAAATAGATACAGACAATACGGTGACTAGGGTCCTCAGATTGCTCAATAAGAGTAGAGCTTCGAGGAAATAAACCACACTCAAATATAAAATAAAAATTTGGGATCTTTTCTTCTATAAGTGGGAAAACATAACCTTCCCCATTATTGCTAATTTTGTGACGTCACAAAAAGTTACTGCTTCACACTTGTAACCTTCATCCAATGATGACAATGTAAAAACATGGAACATCGCCCTCGCGCTTTGACTAACATAGTCTTGTTTTTCATTCAAGATATTGATAAATATGTAGCTATATAAATCTATAAACTTTCCTATAGCTGAGATCACTGAAGACCTTTTTTTGTTTGCAAATTGCTGAAGCTTCGGTGGATTTTTAGGGCACTTGTCATTCTCTTCTGATCGTTTTCTTTTGGTCATGATATCCATATCTTCATCATTTAATTTCTTTCCATCAACTATTAAAAATCTATCCTTGTGTTTCACATTTTTGAATTTAAATAAAATGGTTTTAATTTATTAAAGCCTTTCCACCTGCTTTAGATCTGTCATGAAAAATCATGAAGCCCATCTCCATCAGTGTAGACCTTTCACCTAAAATCTGCCGTTTCTTTAGCTGAGACGTTAGCTTTAAAATTATTGGCCGATTTCCCCCTCTAAAAAAATCATTATCTAAATTATCTTGCAGATAAATATCCTTTCTGTCATTATCTTTAAGCTGAACATAATACAACTAACAATTTTTAGTACAAGGGAATAAAAAAAAATCTAACTGTCCCAGCCAGGTCTTTCGACACTAGTGCGGGGAATTTTTTATTATTAGATTTTTTATTCTGTTCCCTTGCACTAAAAATTATTAAAATTTACGTGGGATTAAATACCACAAAAAAATAATACACTGCCGGACAAAATTAAAGGATCACTTACAAATATTTATATTATTATTACATAAAAGATAAAAATAGAAATTCCATTGCCCTAGACTGGACTTTGTGTTGTATCTTATCCAGTTAATCCTGTACCTGTTTATATTCCCACCCGTTTATGGAGAAAAGGGTCAGTTAATCCACTTCTTTTCTTTCTTCCTATCAGTAAATGGTTAGTTGTTAGCAAAGATTCATCTTATTGAAGATTTTCTAACATTTAAGAGACTTTAGTTTTTACTTGTGAGTTTAGTAAGAACGTTGTGATGGCCAACAGAAGAGCATTGACCGAAGAGGAATCAATTCGTGCTGTTGCTTTGAGTGAAGAAGGGTTTTCTCAAAGGCATATTGCGCAACGGCTCCAGCGGTCACAATCCGTAGTGTCCAGGGTGCTTAATAGGCACCGTCGAACTGGAGGGCATACAAGAAGAGTCGGACAAGGCCGTCCGAGGTCAACTTCCCACCGTGACGAGAGATTTTTGCAACTGCATGCTCTTCGGGATCGCCGATCAACTGGTAACAGTCTGCGTGGTCTCCTCCAGAGGTTCAGGAATGTGCAAATTTCAGAGCGAACCGTGAGAAGACGACTCAACGATTATGGATTGACCTCCCATCCTTCAGCTACTGGACCTCTTCTCTCCAGGGAACACCGGGTTGAGCGCTTGAGGTTTGCTCGGGAGCACCTAAACTGGACTCAGGAAGATTGGAGCCTCGTATTATTCAGCGATGAGTCAAGATTCTGTCTCCGATCTCCAGATGGACGGGAAAAGGTATGGCGAAGGCGGGGAGAGAGGTATGCTCCATGCACTTTTTCTCCAAGGGTTGCGTTTGGTGGTGGGTCAGTGATGGTGTGGGGGGGCATAAATTTAAACTCCCGTACAGAGTTGGTTCTTGTGAACCGTGGCTCTATAACTGCTGACAGGTACATTAGGGAGGTACTTGAGCCACATGTAATACCTTTCGCCAGAAATATCGCAGGTAACTTTATTTTTATGCACGATAATGCCCGACCTCACGTTGCTCGATCAGTGCAAAATTTCCTCAGACAAGAAGAAATTGACGTTATGGTTTGGCCACCCAGAAGTCCAGATATGAACCCAATAGAGCATGTATGGGACATGCTTGGAAGACGTGTCCGCGCCCGAGACCCACAAAATTTGGCAGATTTAAGGGAAATGTTAGTGGAAGAGTGGAACAACATCCCAGAACAACATGTAAGAGCCCTGGTCGCTGGAATGGGCAGGAGAATGGAAGCAATTATCAGAGCTAGAGGTGGGAATACCAATTATTGATCGTTTTCCTCGAATTCTTCCTTTTTATTCAGTTTTGTTATTTCATTTCATTTCAAAGATTTACTTTTTCATTTTGAGACTGTAGGACATTTTTATTTTTTGATTTGTTTTCCTATTAAAAATTTCTAGAAAATAATTTTTTATTTTTTATTACCCTTATAATAAAGTGTGACTTCCAAAGAAAAAAGAATATTTTCAAAAATACCCTATACAGTTCAGTAATTTCAAAATATTGAAGTGATCCGTTAATTTTGTCCGGCAGTGTATTTATAAAATTAAATTTAAAAGTAACTAACGAGAGTCATTTAAACAGCTTGACAATGTCAGTTCCCCCGAGGATAAGACGATATATTCGTCTGCATTGGAGGTTAGACTTTCGACACTAGTACGGGGAATTTAATAACTTATAAACAATTAATGAAAGGGAATTTTTTCATTCTATTCCCTCTCATTAATTCTAAGATGATTTTAGTTGGGGTTCGGTCGAGCCCCAACTAAAATCATCTTAGAATAATATCTACGGTCAACAAACTCTCATTAATTGTTTAAAATTTACATGGGATAATTAACCACAACCAAATAAATATTTATAAAGAAAAATTAAAAAAAGTAAATGACGAGAGTCGACAAATAGCTTGACAATGTCAGCTTCTTGGAGTTTATGACGATGTTCTCGTCTGTTAGGCTCTCGCTACTGTTGAGAGAATTTAATGAGATATCTAGCGCGTCCTGCTGGTGTAATGGCTTAGTACGCCGGCCCGGATAGCAGGAGATCCAGGTTAGATTCCAGGCTGGGACAGAGAGATTTTTTAATTCTATTCCCTCTCATTAATTGTTTAAAATTTACGTAGGATAATAAACCACAACCAAAATAAATTTTTAAATAACTTATCAGACTTGTCTCGGTAGCATAAATGGAAAATGCACCAGCCAGGATAGCAGGAGATCCAAGTACGTGTCCTGGCTGGGACAGTTACATTTTTAATTCAGTTCCCTTGCGCTAAAAATTGTTAAAATTTACGTGGGATTAAATACCACAAAAAATATTTAAATTACAACTAATTCACAAATATTATATAATCACCTAATATAATCCATCTAACCAAGTAACATACATCTTTTTATGAGTGATTTTATTTTAGATCTCAATTAAGAATTTAGTTTATTTTACCAAATATTTTTCCACTTAAACATAATTTCAAAAGTGTATTGAGTTCTATCCATCCTACTCACCAGCCAGTAAGTACTGCATTCCTATTATTCCCTTATGTCGCACAAATAAAACATAAGATGATAATCAGAAACATCAGGTTTCTTTTTATATTTCCTAAACAAATCTCTTGGAACACTAATGGCTTCTGTAAGAGTTATAATAATGTTATAAACAGACCACACAAGTCCAACAGGGAAACAAACATTAGGTTTGTGTATATTCTCAACCCACAGCATTAAGTTACAGGCTCTGATAGCCTGATTTTTTTCGGGCTAGATGAATAATGTTAACCAATTGAGGGTTATCTTACCAAGAATCCTCTGGGCCATTACTAATAGAGGCACAGAAAAAAAAAACTACAACTGAGTACTGTGACTACTTATCAATCGCTCATGAGTACAGGGCCATAACCACCCCACACCTCCCAATGGTCAGAGCTTAAGTTGTATAATTTATATTTTAATGAGGAAATTGAGTCGATAATTCTAGAGACCTCGTCTTCTAAAGAGGTGAGATTTTTTTTTTTTGGTGGGGGGGTCGATATAAATTTTGATTAAACAGAAATAAATAAAAATGTGCATAAATGATAACTACACATTGAATTATATATTGCTAATTAAATTTCAGTCAATTGTATGAAGAACTATATTTCAATAGATAGAATTTACATAAATTAATGAAAACAATAATTGCTTTCTCAGTGTATTTTTTAAGCACAAAACCTTAAATAGCTGGTCACATAGCTTAACTTCAACACTCCCTTTGATTTGTGGGAATAAACATTTATGAAATTATTCAATATTGAAATCCATCACAAACTCAATTAAAATTTTCACCAATTTAATATAAGCCATATAAGATTCAAGCTTCTATGAATAGGTTTTCTTCAAATGTAAAATAAATAAATACCTATTCATCAAAATTTTTAAAACTACTCTTACACTCTAATGGCTCTTTGTTTTAAATTTTATAGATACATTAAATGTTACTACAGAGAATTCACACCAACCCACCGATAACATTGGACATATCTCAAGGACAGCTCACTCATGGCAATAAAAGTGTAGGAGAATTTAGTCATGCCCTTAAGGTCAGAGCCATGGCAAGTAGGACACAAAGCTCCAAATTTTCTATATTCCAGCTTATTCACACTGAGATGCAGCAAAAGTATCCGCTGTCCGTTCTACAGAAGTCTTGTTTAAATAAGCAGTAAGGAATCACATCAACACCTATAGGTATATATTTCTACACAGTGTTCAAAAGCGAAGTCCCTTACTTACAAATCAAATGGGGTCTTTGATCAGAGATATTTTGTTAGGGTTGATCCAAAAAATAAAATTACTTTTTATTATCTGCGATGTTTCGGCTTATTTAGTAAGCTATCACCAAGGCTGTTGAAAAAAAAAAAGTCATAAGAAAGAACAACTATGGTTTACATTACTGTAACAGAAGTATCCAAGACCCAGAAGTAAGGTTCGAATTTTAATTTATTTAGCACCCTGTTTGCCAGCAGATATAAAAACAAAAACCAATAGTTCAGTTACTTAAATAAGCCTCTGCAACTGATTTACATTTTACTTTTATAGCAACTAACTGTTTTATAATACAGTCCCTTAATTAAATAAGGAAGGATAAGAAAGATTTGAGAAGAGTGAGAAAATTTCTTAAGTTTTCAGCAGCAATTCTTTTTTATTCACAGAGTATGCTAAAAATATTTTTCACTAATGTTTAAAATTGCTGAGTACAATGAATTTCTCAGCTATTTTGAGTTGATACTTCTTATAACTGTAAAGCTTGTATCACTGCATTCAGCCTAGTACACAACATACTCATTCTTCCCCTCCAATATAGGAAGAAATCTGTGAAGAAATTGATGAGTAAAAACTAATTTTAATTATCTGCTACGCTCTTGGAGAGAATACATTGTAAAACTCCTATCAAAGTTACATTTGTGAATTTAATTTTACATGTATTAAGTTCTACAGACTCTTTCATAAATTCAATAACTAAGGATAAATTTTGGACTCAGCAAAAGAAATAAAAATGATAAGGGCAGCTCCTGTCTCTCTTGTCAATGGCTTACGAAGTCCACCTGAAAAAACAAATCATATACATATAAGTAAATTCTGCTGTATACACCCAATACTCCACCCTATTATTGTTTAATAGTATATTTAACACAATAAGAGTTTAAAAATTTAAACTATTTTGGCTCAATAATAAAAATATAAGTGAACTTACAGGAAAAATTAAACATTAAGTAAGGAATAATATGTAGTAAGGGGAAGAAATAGTTTAAGAATTATGTTCCAAATCCATCTAGATAAAAAGGAAGTTTACTTGAGATTTGGACACTGCTGCCAATTATATAGCTTTTATTTGTCAATGGAACATGAAAGCCCATTTTAACCCCTTTAACGATCATAAGGAGTGGACAGTGAAAAAATGAAAGTTGCCCGAATGAAAAAATACAACTGGTATTCTTAGCTCTAAAAACTAACTTATTACTTTCAAGTAATTGAAAGATAAAAAAAAAAAAGTATATTTTTTTAAATAAATTAATCATATAAAGCAAAAGTTTATAATTATTAAAAATATATTGCTAAAGGGGTTAAAATAAATAAATAAAAATTAAAAAGAACGTTTATCAACTAACATTTGTTATTATTAAATCTTTGATATAAAATACAATATATAATCAAACTGTAGCTCAATGTTATGTCCAGTCAACTGCTAGCATCATACTCAATCCCACACTGAAACCATTACTTGAGATGACTGCCACAGAATTCTTGGACCACAATTTAAACTTCTGCATAATTATAAAATTTTATCATTGGCAGAAAATAGGCCATGCATCTAAACGAGAAGTAATCCATTAGTTATAACACCATCAAAATTATATAAATAACAAAGCATGGATCCCCTTAATTGCTTCCTTGAAGATAGCACTTTAGACCGGAATCTAGCATATAGATAATTGTAAACCACTTCATATTTTGTGACAATCTTCCAGTAAAATCTCATCAGAAGGGTTTTGAATAAATTTATTAACAAAATTTTAAACACCACAGCTGATCGGGGAGGAACAATTTTGTGAAGAATTAGCCCTGCTATTTAACACATTCCTTCAACACCTTCATCAATTTTAAAGCCATAAAGTTATCATCAAGGCAATAATAATGTATGGAAAGATCTACGAGGGAGGTTTAAGGTCAAATAAATTGATGGTGACGTAAAAGCAGTTGAAAATGGCAACAATAAACTAAAATAATTACTGAATAATATTGGAGTATTTTATTCTTCTTATTCTGGCCAAAACCTTAATTAATCCCTCACATATTGATGTATCATTAACAATTATAATAATAAGAGAGTAAAAAGTAAAAATTTCAGTTTATACACAGCACTATTTATCAAATTATCTAGCTCTTAAAATAAACAGATTTTGATAGATTAAAGTATTAAGAAAATTCTCATTAGTGAGTTATAGAAACTAGATCCATATCCTTAGAAATATAATGCTAATTGGACAATTTGATCCATTTTATACACAAATGATACAAAGACAATATAACTGGGAACTGATAGGTTGAACTGTTCCTATCCTAAGCATTAGCCATTATTAAATGGCATCCTTGTATGAACTTCCTTAACAAGTTCGATCTAAAAACCTTGACCCACAACAGCCCATGTAGACTCAAGAGGGGAAATAAATGTTTAGAGCATATATTTATTCTAGACACATGGCATACTAGAGAAGGTACATGGCCGATTAACCATTCTGACTGCCTTATGAATGGTTCACAATTAGAAATAAGTGCTTCCTAGGAGCACACC
This sequence comes from Oncopeltus fasciatus, assembly GCA_000696205.2. NCBI lineage: Eukaryota > Metazoa > Arthropoda > Insecta > Hemiptera > Lygaeidae > Oncopeltus > Oncopeltus fasciatus. The sequence continues at coordinate 114,766 of KZ808018.1, forward strand.
GAGAATCCTAATGCAGACAAACTTTTCACTATTAGCATTAAACCTGGGACCCATGACTCGGGAGTAGAGTGACCACCTTGCTTTATTAATTAACCATAGATCTGTAATAATTTCCTATTTGGAATTTATAATAAATCAAGTTAATTGAAAATAAGAGAAATATTAAAAACATTAACAATTAAAAGCAAAGAAAGCTCTTAAAAATTAAATTAGGATAAAATATTCAATTACTTATTTCTAGACCATGCATTATTTAATGATCTTAAAAAAGTATTACACAATTCTTGTACCTACAAAAATTAGTTTTAATAAAATAGAATAGTTAAATATATGCCCTGACACCTGAAATGTATATTGATGCATTTAAATTTAGAAGATTGTGCTGTACAAAAAGAGAAGTATATTATTCCCATGTATTCAATAGCAATATCCTACTGCTTTATAAATGTTTTATTTGGTTGTGGTTTTTTATCCCACGTAAATTTCAAACAATTAATGAGAGGGAATAGAATAAAAAATCTAACTGTCCCAGCCAGGAAACGAACCTGGATCTCCTTCCTGGCTGGGACAGTTAAATTTTTTATTCTATTCCCTCTCATTAATTGTTCCTACTGCTTTATTGCTACATTACATTAATAATGCCAGGCATAAATATTTCAAATCCTAACACATATGAGTACCGTTAAGAAAACTTAATTTAATAGCTTTTAAACATTTAACTACCAAATGCACATTTATTCTTATTACGATTTAGTGCTAAAAAATATTGAGTACAATAAAGATAACCCCCCACCCACCCAAGTTAGAAATTTATTGCATTAACACAATGCACTATAGTATTTTTAGCAATTTAATATACAAAACTTCAATATTAGCAATGTAAACTAGCTAATCAAAAAGTTTTCAAGGGGGGTCTTGACTGAAGCCTCATTTCGAAATTAAAACAAAACACAATTAATGTAGCAAAAAAAAACAAAAACAAAAAGGTTAGCTAAAGACATCAGATTTACTAATAAAATGACTGTTTTGCAGCACATAAGAAGATGATGTAAAAAAAAACCTATCATCATTAAGAGTCTGCCACATATTAATCGTTACTAGATCTATTTTCTTCCCTAGAAAATTAAGGTCGAACATAAAATAATAAAATTCACTTAAAACAGCCAATGGAGTTTAAGGTATGAAGGTTGAATGTAAAATTAAGAGAAAAAACGTTAAATTGCTAAAAAATTAGCAGCTTCAACTACAATAACATCATTTCAGGAGTATACATTTAAGGCACATACTGGAAAGCATGGTGGAATCCAAGCAAGATGGCCGCCGAATAATATCTTAGATTTCTGTAAAAAAAAAAAACTTTTTGCAAGCTAGAGTATTTTCATAATACATGATATAAGCGAGTAGTACAGGACTCAAATGTTCACTATTTGGAGACTGTTTTCGGTAATTTGACTTGGACAAGATTGGCCAGTCATGCCCCATGTTTTAAATATCAGAAACAAATTTATCATGGTAGTTTTAGATAAACCTAAACACGTGGCACAACTGTTGAAAAAGCATAACAATAACGAGGCACAGGAGCTAATGTTGACCTCATTGGAAATGAAAGGAAATGCACGTGTTATGTGAAGCTACAAAAACAAACCATAATCCAGAACAGACAACCAGATATCCACGTTGGGTAGAATAAAGTTGATGCATTTGTTTATAACACTTAATTAAACTTATATTAAAGAGAAAAGTAATTACTTACTGGCTTTGAATTTACTTGGACCTCGCCCTCATCTTCCTCCTTTTACGCTTAAGCCTCCGCATCCTCTTCTTCCTCCACTACAGAGGAAAAGTTAATAGTTTAGCACATGTACAAGTATGTAATAGTTTAGCTTATGCTATGTACAACAACAAATTATATAGCGCAATGAAGGAGCCATCGTTCTTAAAATTATAAAAAAAAACACTACGGACATAATGAAAAATACAAAACCAAATACAGTACCTTTGCTCTCATTCCAGTAGCTTATAGGAGATCTCGGATGATTGAAGATATGAGTGCAGGAGAGCCAAGAATGAAATGAGAGTTACGTGTAAGGAGGAGGGTTTGTAACTTCTACCAGTGCTTGCATGATTAGTTGTTAGACATGAAGTAAAATTCTGTACAATAATAAGTTTCACCTCATTTCTTATATATTATTGCTCTTATATTTAAAATTGTTGATAATTTTAAGCGATTTAAGTTATTACGATTAATACAAATAGAGTGAGCAAATAGTATTTATATACAAATATTGAAGTTATATATTATTACAAATCTCAGCCGAGAGTGTTTAGTTTTCTGTGTTAGTGTATATATATATATACACACACACACACACACACATATATATACACACACTTTATAATTGTAATTGTATGATAATTTTATATAAATTATTAAAGTGTGTGCGTAATTTTATTTTTTGTTTTTTTAAGTAGACGAAAATAGTTATTGAGTTATNATCATGCTTGTTTTATTTTAGGCGCATTGTTAGAAGGGTAGATCCTTAATCCTAACTGTTGTTGAATTCTATTCATTAGTTTCTGAGAAGTTTTGTGCATTATAAGTGGGAGAAGAGTATTTTTAATATCACAATTTTAACAACCTGCTAGACTATCACAGAAGCATAGTTTACAACTTGAGTGATATTAGTTTACCTTTGATTGTCAAAAGTCAGCTTATTCTAGTCTCCTTGATTGAGTCAAAATGACTATTGTTACTAAACCTTTGAACGATAAGAAGGCTGAGAAGCCATTTGTTGGGGATACTAAAGTTAATGTAGTAAGTTAAACTTATAGTACAGTTTTACTTTATATTGAGCTGCAGTACGCAGAATAACCTAGTGACTTGATAAGTTATGTTTTTTTCTTTTGTAAAGGGTTTTTATAGTTTGTTTCTATCAGTTACACGTTATAGTTCTTTATAAAGAATTGCAATAAATCGATAATTTTTTATTGAAGAATATATATCATCATAGTATATAATGAACTTTACCACCAATTTTCTTAGTTTAGGGAAACTCTATTATAATATTTTTCTGACAACTATTCTTCATTGAATTTGTTTAAATTTCGTGTGGGCTATTTAGTTGTTTCATTCGTGTTTTGTTTTCATTTAAGTACATTTAAGAGTTTTTTTTAAATTAAGCTTTTACTTATTGACACTATTTAAGTAGATTTGTCCATTGATAATAAAGGTACTTGATAATTATAGATTGGCACTATTAAATAAATTATTTTAAATTGAACAGTAAAAGTACGTTTTTGATTAAATTTCTTTCTTTCTAACCTAAAATGGTTTGTATTTAGTGGAATTTGATGAAACTTATCTTTTTCTTTTAACTGAGTATTGGAATGGGGATTTCTCCCATAGGGTGAGAGAAAATGGTTTGAAACAAATTTATCTCCAAATTAATATAATAATTTTATCCAATAAATATTTGGGCTAAAAAATCTCTTTAGATAACTTTAAATATAAAATTTCCTGTATTTCATTAAAACAAGTAATTATCAATCCTATGAGATTTCTTATCATAACGTCTTGCCTTTTTGCTTGTTTAATCAACATTTACTGGTAATTGAGTTTTAGTAATTTAAGTAAGGCTTTCTATTTAAAATTATATTGGCGCAGAAAAAGAAAATTTAACATATATTACCAGTTAAAGTACTCAGTAATCATTTGGTTTTCGAAGTAACCTTGCCCAAGACCAGACAAACCCACTGTTCTTGGATTAGAAGTCCTGAATGGATCTCTTAGACTCTCTCGTAGTGTTAATTCAATATTAATAATAATAATTAACCATTATATTAAAATAATTACAAATAACAATATTATTTAATAAACAATTATTTTAAAGGAAAAATGACTAGTGTGTATGAATCTCATTGAGAAAATTTTGCATAAAATTCTCATATAGTTTCATGACCCGACTCATTAAAAATTTCATTAATTTTCATCAATTCTAATTAGGTGAAGATAACAATTTGGCCCACTCAAAATTTTGTACTTTCTGACACACCAATGAAAGCTCTAAGAGTCAGCAATTAAAAATAAATATACTTAATTCGGTGTTTTGTTAAGTAATTATTTGACTCTTAGAAGGAAGATATTTATGAATATAACTATTATTCATGAATATAACTATGTAGGTTAGTTATATCTTCCCCCTATGTAGGCTATAGCACTTTCCCCAATATTTTCCTTCTAATTTAGTCTATAGCCAGCCTTAGTGATCTGATCTTTTTCATACATTGTTTTCTCAGGCTTGTGAGATCAATTTAATCATTTTGTCTTCCTTAAGTTCATCATTTAAGATAAGCTTGGAAAAATAATAATAATAGATTATAGTATAGAAAGTAATTTCTGTTGTTACTCAGCTCTTTTGTTAGACTTGTGGCGCTGGATTATAAAATTCACCCAAGGAATTTCAGTAAGAAAAGCAGTATCAAAGGTAAAACAACTTTTATCGTTATTATCACTTTTTTGTGAAAAATTTCACTGATGTGAAAGTTATCCATAGATTAGAGATAGGCTCTGACCATCAATTGCTATAAGCAGGTACTGCTTGTAGAAGGAAGTCAAGTCAGAACACCAGTTAGCCTAGGGAAAAGAATGGATTCAGTTATTAGAGAATAATTATGAATAAGACTGGCCCATGCTGTTACCCAAGCTTGCTCAATATAAATTCATGTCAGAACTCTTGTTGATAGTTTGGAAAATGGTGGACTGCATGAAAATTATATTAAAGTGAAAAAAAAAAAAAAAAAAGTAAGTCTTGAGCTATGTAAGCTAAGCAATTTTCCATTTATATTAAGATGGACATAAATATTATGAACAAATAACTTAATTGATCTTGCAAGCCAGATAAAGCAATGAGTGTGAAAATGAAATTACGAAGACTGGCTCTTGAAAATGTTTAGGAGAAAAGAGTTGAGGAAGATATCAATATTAGCAGTTACATTTATAAAAATGTTACAGAACACAAATTCAATGGTTTTACTAGAGGAAGGCTTGAAAACTGAAAATAATATGTGAAATAGTCTGTCAAGCATGAGCCTTGTAACCCTAGCAGATTTCCCATTTTCATTAAGGATGGATATAAGTAGGAGTAAATGAGAAAATTAAATATGCAACTCGAAGAGAACAATGATTGAAAAAGGTATGATCACTTAAGTTTCCACTTGACTGGCCGTTAAGGTAAGCTGGGGGAAGCACTCTCCTATCAAAGTTACATTTGTGAATTTAATTTTACATGTATTAAGTTCTACAGACTCTTTCATAAATTCAATAACTAAGGATAAATTTTGGACTATCTCCCTTTAAAATTTAAGAATCGTGATGCCCTCCATTTACCTGTACTCTTAAACATAAATATGAAACTAGGAACCCCAATGTCAAGGATACTACCAAAATTTTAGCATCCTGCACTTTTCAGTTTACAATGTTTGTAAATTTACTATGGTAAGTTAGTTAAAAAATAAAAGATACATCCCAATCAAATTAGCTTAGACTCCCAGGGCCTCCAGTAAAACTCATCTATTTACAAGTTAACTGTTATAAATATATCAAAAACTATAAAGAAAAATTTACAGCTTAATGCTTAAGTTGTTTTGAAAAACCAACTCATTTGGTGCCAAGGTTCGGCTGTTTAATCTATTTTTCCAACTTTTATTTTCCTTGGAATTGATTAATCATGCTTGTTTTATTTTAGGCGCATTGTTAGAAGGGTAGATCCTTAATCCTAACTGTTGTTGAATTCTATTCATTAGTTTCTGAGAAGTTTTGTGCATTATAAGTGGGAGAAGAGTATTTTTAGCAGATTTCCTGTAGAGAAATCAAGCATAAAATTCTTAATATATTTCTATNATATATAATTTCATTGTTGTCAATAATAATATACCCAATAAATTTAGAGTACTTTTATTTTTCTGATCCTGCCCGAGACCCTGAAAAGTATTTAAGCTTGTATATTAATCTTAGCCATTTACTCTTATTTATATCAATCTTAAATGAAGCATGGGAAACATACTTAAATTATACAGCTGAGACAGGCTTTTTGAATTTATTTATTTTTTTATTATTCTAAAGCTTGTCAGAAGACCAAATATTATTTATAAAGAATAAATTACATTTTAGCTTTAATTTTTTTTTTTTTTTTTTTTCAGCCAGAAAGGGCTCAAGCCCATGGAGTACCTCTTATGGATACCAATAACTTTCACACTCTGGTTCGCCAAAGAAGGGTGCAATCAGCATCAACAACCTGCCTTTTCGTGACTGCCTTGATGGTTTTGAGTTGTGGAATCGTAACAGGCTTGTATTTATACAAGCAATTTGTCCGTGTTCAGGTATAAAATTAATAATTAATTATTATTTAACTACATTGTAAATTATTTAACTAATATTTAAATTATTAAATTCTTGTAATGTTTTTATCATGAAATATTTTTCTTTTCATTTTAAAGTTATTGGTCTCAGTTATTTGTAACCGATTTACCAACATGTGAATTCTTATTACTCTCAGGGTGATAAGAAATGAAAAGAGTTATTTACATATATATTACGAGCAACATATATATTAAAATGGTAACAATTAAAATTGCATATATTACTGTATTTCACACAATATAGGGTTGGGGGAAAAGTAATTCTGTTTTATCTCAATAGGTTCTGTTTTATCTTAATAGGCTTTAATACATTAATTGCCAGGGCGATTTTCAGAAATCTGGCCTAAAATACAAATTTGGTTTAATCACATTATTTTATTAAAAACTCTAATTCTGGTGCATAATTATCAACAAAAGGCATAAAAAATGTGTTTTTTTTTTTTAAAAAAAAAGGTTTTATCAATTATCTGGTGAGTTGGCTTCTGTAATAAAAATCTGGTTGTTGTCTTCTGAAAAAAAAATGGAAGCTAGCTATGAAATAATTCACACACTGACACTCTTCGACCTGTCAAAAGCTGAATCATAAATATGTGTTCATATTCATCAGTAATGTCCCAGAAATAGTCGAGTGCACCACATTTACGTCTTTCTGGAGTGTTTTGTTACTTTTTAATCTATAGTTATATATTTTACTATATAAATAGTTAATCTTATAATTTTTGTTCGTCTTTTAATAAATTTTCTGCCCATGCNAATACAAATTTGGTTTAATCACATTATTTTATTAAAAACTCTAATTCTGGTGCATAATTATCAACAAAAGGCATAAAAAATGTGTTTTTTTTTTTAAAAAAAAAGGTTTTATCAATTATCTGGTGAGTTGGCTTCTGTAATAAAAATCTGGTTGTTGTCTTCTGAAAAAAAATGGAAGCTAGCTATGAAATAATTCACAAGCTGAATCTCATATTCCTGTCAAAAGCTGAATCATAAATATGTGTTCATATTCATCAGTAATGTCCCAGAAATAGTCGAGTGCACCACATTTATGTCTTTCTGGAGTGTTTTGTTACTTTTTAATCTATAGTTATATATTTTACTATATAAATAGTTAATCTTATAATTTTTGTTCGTCTTTTAATAAATTTTCTGCCCATGCAAGTCAGCCATGACTTTTGTTCTTTTCCCAGAAGTTGTCTAATAGATATTAGCACTAATGTATTTTGAGTTGCTTCACATAAATGGTAAATAAACACAGGACGAAATAATTCATAGTTGGTATCCTAGAAATTAATGCAAAATTGAACAATTGGGTGTGGGAGTTTACTTTAACCCTCAATTTTTAACTATTTTATCCTGAAATTACATTTAGTTGTTTTCTTAGTGGCATTCGACATATTGTTTTTAAATGTAAATTTAAAAAAGACTGAGATTATTATGCCAAGTAGGTGCAGAAATTTTTTTTAAATATAGCAGTCATGATAATCAGCACTTCTTTGTATCTTTATAAATGGATTTATTTTATGAGTTAAACAGATAAATGGAACAATTATGAATTGGGGTTTACCTGTATTGCCAAGTTTAATTTTAAAGTTATAATTAGTTTATTTTCTTAATGAAATATGGAAGTTTTTGTTACATCGCTTTTAAATATAATATTATAGGTATACTTCATTATTGAACAAAATCGGAAGAATAGGACTGGGGATTACTTCAAATTTCAAGTGGGAGTAAAAAATGTTTTTTCCTGGCAGCGATTTTAGTATTTAGTTTGGAGCCATGAAACTGGACCCAGATTTGTTTATTTATAATATTTATATTCTTTAAGTGTAGGGAATTACATGACAAGATACTTCCACTTACAAATAGTCATCACCCGATACTGAGGAATACTCTAGGTTCATGTAGCTCCTGAGTAACCCTCAGCTTTTTTTTTTATCTTAGATTTCTGTAAAAAAAAAAAACTTTTTGCAAGCTNTTTCTTTTTTTTTTTCTAAGAAATGTTAACATTGGTTCAGATTTATTTTTAAGTAATCTACATAATGGATTAAAAAGTTTAAAGAAGCAGACAAATCTCTTGAAAATAGCATCCACTCTTGAAGAATTGTTGTCCCACTCCTTTCCTGTTATTGTTCTAAAATATTGTAGAAGCAGTTTTTTATTATTATTGTAATCCATAAGATTTGTTCCCCACATATTGAAAAATCCTGTCAAGAAAATTCAACCAGTCTCCATCTCCTGTCTGAAGTTAATTAATTCGTATTAATTCATCTCGTGAAGGCATCTCATCTTATAAACTTTATTTAATCACATTTTATACTATATACTTCAAATGGAGCTAAAGTAACATTTCATACCCAATGCAGACAATATTATCTCTGTCTTAATGGAACTCAGGAATTCTGATTAAATTATCTAGCTCCTGCTTAAGTGATTTTTAGTTTGTTTAGTATATGGTTTGAATCATGTTAACAATGATCAAATATTTTCCAAATTATTATGTTTTACCAAAAGCTAGTTAGTGGTGAAAGTATTTATTTTAAGTGGTTATTAGTATTTATTTTTGTTTAAATTTTTTTTTCTTTAATTAATAGATGGAGAAATTCCATATGCGTTACAGCAGTCCTATTCCTCTTCAAAGGCAGAAGGAAACAGATCTTCAAAATGATTTGACAATGCAGGTGAGTTTTATGTCAGTTGAACTTTTTAATTTAATATTTAAAAATTTTCTTATAATCCAATTGTATTGTTGTTGACAGTGAATAAAAAAAAAAAAAAAAAATTGCTGTGTTAATCTCTCCTCTTCAAAGCATATAATTACTCCATGACTCCTTATTTTTTCTGACTGATAGATTTTCTTTGTTTCTTCTTTTGACTCAGACTTGACAACCTTAGCAAGTTACTAATTTTAACACCTTCAATAGCTATATTTCCACTGTTAACATAGAAGCTCCCAGAATTAACTTTGGCACAGTGAACATCTTTAGTAAATTTTTCCTACTTGTAGTAATCACTTAGTTACAGGATGCCTTCAACAATCTCAGCAAGAATATTATAATTATTGGGGACTTTAATAGCCATTCAATTTATATGGGATACAGAAGACAAACAATAAGAGTGGAGGTCTAAAGAATTTTCCTACTAGAAATGGTCTTTTTTTATTGAATGACCGAATAATATCAACCAATATATGCTAGCTGTGGCTGTGGTTTCCATATAAATGTAAGTCTAGCTTCTCACAGCATCTTTTAATTGTCCAAGGGTTGACAGTTATCTGAATGGACATATTGTTATGTAGCAATGTCTTAACCAGGCCTGCAGTGAGGTCCTCTAATCATTTTAACAAGCTCAAACAAGTTACTTATAAAACTTTCAAGAAATATCAGAGTAAAAGAGGCCCTATAAATGGGTCTCTTGTTCTAAAACCAGTTGGAATTTTGAAAGAGTAATTTCTGGAGATTTACATAGAATGTTTTCTGTTATAGTTTGTGTTGAAGCAGTAGAGGGTTCTGCAAAAATGACTTGAAAGCTGTGCTTTGGTACTTTTGATTGAGTGGATAAATTTAGCCATGCAAGGACTCAGAGAAAGGTCTTAAAAACTCATTTTACTAAGCATATACCACAACGAGATGGTTGTGACTGGCTTAGGATAGCAATAAAGCTCCAAGTTTAATTTCATATTGCAAAAATCTTTGAAGTCTTTGAAGAAGAAAACTTTTGATCTCTTTAGTGATTTATATAATAGGTGCTTCAGGGGAGAAGTGTACAGCCAAATCATAGAGATATATGTCTACTTAGCATATTGGGTAAGCTGATTCAGTTAGCCTTACCTTATATTGAAAGGTATGTTAGGTGTAATAGAAATACTCACTAGTTACTTTTGATTGAAATACTCACTAGTAATTATGTAAACATAATTATACTTTTTATGCCATATATCCCCTTCTTTCTGCCATTAATGAATTCTAATACAAGTATGTTACAGCAATGTTCTACCATGCCCTGTCACTTCTTGACTGCTTGTGATAGAATGCCATTATCAAAGAATTTAAAAGTTAAAAGTCTTGAATGGCTAAAAAACAGTATGTGTGTGTATATTATATATATATATAAAAGCTGGTGTCATACTTCTTGGAGAGTGTGTGGAGCTGTTAAATTGTAAGCTAGAGGGAAGTGTTCTAGTTTCTGTGCTTTGGTTCCTCTTAGGAAAATAAATACGAACTCCTTGTAGATTCAACTGAAGTAGCAAGATATATACCTTTCAATAGCTTATGTGAGGGATTTTTTCTTTCTTGGTATTAGAGCCAACATTAAGGATAGACTTTAAACATTGCTGTAAAAGTCTTGGGCATGTTGAATCTGTTAGTCAAATCAAATTCCTAGTTATGGCAATAGGGGAACAGTGCAACTTCTGGCTCTATAATAAGGACATCCATATTAAGACCCTCACATTAGGTAAAAGGGGGTATTGATATATGCTCAGAAAGAGCCTTTTTATTAATAGCAAGAGTTTAACATATTACATTGATATTCAAGGTGATTGGTGATATATGTTCAAATAGAGAGTATTTGACCGTGGAGATTATGGTAGAGAATTTGTTGGGGTTCTGTCAAGGTTTATAAAAAAAATACAATTAAAAAAAGTGTATTTTTATAACCTGCCGATGTTTTGGCTTACATATTTAGGGCTATTGAAAAACAGTCATAAGAAAAAAAAACAACTATGATTTACATTATTATTACATAAAATTGACGTAACTAAAAGTAATGTGATATCTAATGCTGAGGAAAAACAAAAACAAAATGTGTATAAAGTTCACCACACCTTCTTATCAGGAAAAGGAAAGGGGACTTGCCACTTGGATCAAATTCTCATGACTGAGAGATAAGGATTAGAGATTAGAAAAACTTATGATGGACAAGTGAAGTGTGGGTTGTGAGGCTTTAGGTAGAAAGGGAGAGCAGCCTGCATCAAATGGGGCATTGCTGGGAAAAATAGGTCAGAATTATTTTGGTTAAGTAGCCTAAGAATCTAGGAGACAAGTTAGACAGGTTGATTTGGAGGAAGGTAAATGGTTTTTCAGAATATTGCAAATTTTTAATAAGTGGTTTTACGTCAGTTCTGTCATTAAATAGATTGTGTTTAAGTTAAAGTATACAGTTTCACTTATAATTCAATGAGTAGGTTTTCCTAAAATTTTCTATTTTACTCTCCATATATTTCTATCTTTAATGAAACATAGGAAATCTGCTTAGTTTACGTAGCTCCTGTGTTATAGAATCATATGAATTTTTCTGTTTGTTAATCTTTTGATAATATAAGTTTTAAGTTTTTATGACAGATTAGATTTATTATTTTTTAATGGTGTTTTACAGGTTGAAGCAATTTTTTTTTTTTAAACTTTTGAAAACCTTCTATTATTCATTAATATTTCACAGTAGAAACAACTAAACTTGTCTTTTTACACACCATTCAAACTTAAAGCTTATGTAAAAAAATTCGTATTACTAATATAAGTATTTCAAGATTGCCTCTAAAAAATTAATTTATTATAGTATTTATAAAAAGTATACACTCACGCATACATTGTTAAACTGGCCATAGCTTTTCTGAAGATTTATACAAACTTTACAAAATATATGCTGTGATACAAACATAATTGTTCAACTTTCAGATGGGAATCTGCTGAAATCTAGTGGGAATGTTGCGTTATTGAATTTGTGTGTGTGTGTGTGAGTGAGTATGTATGATTATCTCATGTGCATGTGTGAATGTTTCTCAGTATTATCATACCTTCTATTATTTGTCTTCATTGGTTTCTGCAAACCATCTTCTGTTGGCGAGCACTTTCGGACATTGTCCATCCTCGTGGCCGAATACATGTGTTCACTGTCACTGTCTGTATTTGGCCACAAGGATGGATAATGTCTGAAAGCGCTCGCCAACAGAAGATGGTTTGCAGAAACCAATGAAGACAAATAATAGAAGGTATGATAGTTCTAAATTCATTGGTAGTCATAATGACCCTTTAGATTTCTTAGTATTCTTCCTAATGATTCAATTTAAACATTTTAGAGTGGGAAATATTTAATTTCTGGTTATTTTCTACATCTCTGATTACAGCAACTTATATACTAAAATTATTGGCCCTAAATTTTAAATTTTGCATGGCTTATCTTTCTTATCTTTCCTAATCATGTGATTTTCATTGTGAATCTTTCATTCATTTTAATTAATTTTAGTTAAACTAAGTAACATGTGGTTCATTTTAGCCTGAGGAATTAATTGGTCAGGAAAGCAAATATTTCTTTGAAGATTTCGAAATTGATGAAAACTATGTGAAAATTATTGTCCCAGACTTTTCAGGAGGACAACAGAGCAATTTTATTCATGATTTTAAAGTGGTAAGAATTATTTTCTTTTATATTAATTGAAAATATTTACTTTACTCTCTTCATTTTTTTTATTATACATTATTTAAAAATATTTAATTTAATTAAGTATTTTTATAATAAATAAATATGAAATTGTAATTATCAAGTTATATTTCTTTCTAGAACAAAACTGGAATCATCGATGTCAAAGGCCATCGTTGTTTTGTGATGCAACTGAATAGAACTTTGGTTCTTTCTCCTGAATTACTGATTAATGTACTAAAGAAAATGCACGAAGGTAAGACTATAAAATAGTTAACAAAGATTTACTAAGAAACCTCCTTTACCTCCATTTGACTAAAAAAATGATTTTTTTTTTTAAATTTTGGTTCTTCATATGTAGTTTACAAAAATCTATAATAATTTAAGAACTAACACTTTCTACATAACAAAAATTACAGTTATGAGATGATATTTAATTAGTTATATGTCCCCTTTTACTTTAACTACAAACCTTGTAATACTTAGTAGCTCGGTAGTTCTACTAATCAGCTGTAATATTAAATGAACTAATCTGTTAATTATTTGTTAAATTGGCGTTGATTCAATTTTTCTCTGCTGCTATAATATGTGAGATCCTTATAGGCTTTTAGACTTGTTAGTAGAGGGGACCGGTGTTGCTAAATCTATGCAGTCCCTCCTTCTACATGAGACTTTGTCACTTGGCTTTTTTGTCTTTGTTCTTGGAAGCTCTATGTATATCTGCTTTTAAATTGGATTTCGAAATCATTTTAAAAAAATCTGTCATAGGAAGAACCTCAATAGATACATTTCTTCAGTATTTTCTCAAACAAATGTCTGTTTGAGTTTTATAATAAACACATAAATTTACATTTTAGTAATTATAATATTTGGGATCTAGTAGGTAGGATCTGACAAAATATAGAAAGAATGTTCAAAAAGTTCATAAAAACCACTTCTATAGCTGCATTCATTTTTTATTTGGTAATAGTGCTTCTTCAATATATACAATTTGGGATATTTCATGCTTTTTGGCTATATAAATTGTTGTATTTCAAATTGAAAAATTTTTTTCTTTCAGCGAAGTTCTTGCTTCCAATTATTTCATATCATGTATAATTCCTTCCCAGTAATAAGAGAATGGCTTCAATAATAAATCATTCAAGAAGTAAAGGTTAGAGTTGAATCTTCATCCATTTCCAGTTAATTGCTGCTTCTCTCAGTACTTAAAATCAATGAGATTTTTGCAATGGATTAATTCTTAAATTTGTTCTTCATTGGAATAATACATGGACTAATGGGCTTGATGTCCAGGATCTACTTCTGAAATATTTGTATGACCACAAATCCGACACACCGATTTGACGTAGCCACTGAGTATACTGTACCTGCTACCAAAGGAAGGGTGGTGTGGGCCTTTGTTCTTTTTTTGTGATCCTATTGGTAAGTAAATTTTAATGATCAGAGGGTTTGTCCAACCAATGGGTGAACTACCCATCATTGGTGACAAAAGAGTAAATATGTAAATATTTTAACAAGAGTTGGGGGGGGGGAGTGGCTAATGATGCAGTCCCTTTCACACAGTTATCATAATTATATCTTAATATAGAAACCTGATAATAGATTAATTTGAGTGAGGAGTTCAAGTTCGTTTTTATTTTTTAGAATATTTTTGGCGAGTTTATATGAAACATGGAATGAATTGTTGACCGTCAAGTTCTATGCAGAGAGGATTGTCGGAAATTCAGTCATGGTAGTTGAACAATTACAAACTAATTTGTAACCGAAATAGTTTTTATTTTAGCCAATGTTTCGGTCTGAATTTCAGGCCTTCATCGGAGCTGAATATGAAAGTAATATAGACACATGTCTATATATGTTAATCTAACAAGGAAAATTAATGAAAATATAATGCTGTGTGTAATCGACTATATAAAATGGATACTGTACATATTGTAAATAAAAATTTATTAATAAAATTCGTAAGTGTACTGTCGTATTAAGACAGTTAAATAGGAGTCTAACTCAAGTGACAATGTTAAATTCTGCCACCAGAGTGAAGGAATAAAGGCCCTTCCCAATCCTATTATGATAAAGGTGAGGATAGTTCGAAAATAAAGATATATACTAAATAATTTATATATTAATGTAAATTAATAAGTGCAATTAACTCAACTTTGAACGCCCTCTAAATTGATTTAGCTGCTTGAGATCACGCCCAAAGAGTTAATCCTCACAGGGGATCAAAAGTATTATGTTTAATCAAATTAAAGAATTAATACAAAGAAAGTAATGAGCAAGATCTTGTTGATATAGAGTAGTCAGAATTAGATATTGGAGTTTACACTTACAAAAGTTAGGCCTGAGGGGATCCTGGAATAGCTGCTGTTTGCCGAAGAATACTGCTGACTTGCCTCAACAGTCCACTGCTATATATCCACCCTGGTCAAGGGACCTCCCATCTTGGAGAGGGAACCCCCCAATAGCTGTGAACAGCGTTTGTTTTATCAGCTACCAGGGTAAGGTCTTTCTGTCTCAGAAGGGACAGCAGAGAATATCCCATGTGTCCCAAACATGTCTATAATTCTAAATAAGGACTGCCACTCTGACACCAACCATTTGGCTTTTATTTTTGAAGGGACGACAGTGTCTCGAAGGTCCCAGGGCTTATAGTCATTGAAGGGATGCCGACAGTCTCTAGGGTCTCAGGTCGTAAATTCTAAATAATGACAGCTGGTTCTCAGGTTTGTTGTCCATGCTGAGGGGGCTGACTCTTTCTCATGGAATATAAGAAAAACAAATATCTTATATTCCATGAGTTCTAAATTATGGCAGCTATTCCGACAGTACATACCAAGTAGGGTGTTGGGGAGAAAGAGACTCGTGCGCAACTGTGTCTACATCATGACTGATCTGTTTAAAATGTTTATTTGACTGTTGTGGAAAGGAACAGGAAATGGATGGGACGGTTTAAATGGCTTAAGGTTCAGGACATATCGCTGTAGGAAAGTGGGAGGAGAAAAAGCTATGGGGTGATCTTATTATGATTTTTGTTTTAATATGTGAAAAATATTACTGTATGTGGAAGAGATAGAGTCTTTGCCTGTTTTGTTATTAATGGGGTTATGTTCTAAATGTGAGTGAATAGACTCAGCTGAAAGGCGTTTCTCAAGGTTTGGTTCAGTCGCAAGAAGTCTGAATTTATCATAGTCCAAAGTGTGTTTTGAAAGGGCTGTGAAAGTTTTATTATTTTTAATGTCATGTTGATGGTTACTGATTCGTCTTTTTATAGGGTTCTTGGTTTGTCCAATATATGCTGCCATACAATTTTGAGTGGGGCAGGGGATTTTTGTAAATGACGTTACATCTGTCAGTATCGGGGATGGGGTCTCCATCTACATATTCAGCTATATGTTCTGAACCTTACGGCATTTAAACCGTCTCATCCGTTCCCCACTCCTATGTCTATATCTCGTTCCTTTTCACAACAGCCAAATAAACAAATTTTAAACAGATCAGTCATGCTGTAGACTCAGTTGAGAATGAGTATTTCTCTCCATCACTCTACTTGGTATGTACACTTACGAATTTTATTATTTTATTTCCAATATGTTCAATATCAATTTTATGTAGTCGATTACACACAGTTTTATATTTCCATTCATTTTCTTTGTTTGACTCTCATATGTAGATAGACATGTTTCAATATTATTTTGAATGTTTCTCTTTCATATTCAGCCCTGAAATTCAGGCCAAAATGTTGGCTAAAATAAAAACTATTTTGGTTACAAATTAGTTTTTAATTGTTCAACTACCATGACCGAATTTTTGTTTATATGAAACTTTTCAGATGGTCAAATTTTCTAAAAAAAAGTTATCATTACAATTTTTTTCAGTGGTTTTCTTAATTTTATATTTCATACATTTTCTTTCAAAAGCCTTCACAGTTAATATTTTTCAAGCTTTCATATTTTGAGTCATGTTTATCTCTATTTTTTGTCAAGAAAAATTTAATTTGGGCAATTTTAAATTGTGTGATGATAATTAAAGAACGATTAGAATGAATAAGTGTTGGGTTTATAAGGTTGAACTTGAAGACTTTTATATCTTATAATATCGTCTATTATTATTTTTTCTGATTGTTAAATTTTTTGAAAGGTTGGAATTTGTGTAGAGGTGGGCACTTATTCCCTCCTGAACTCTTTTGTGTATTCTGTTACTACTTTGATGACTGCAAACTGGATCATCTCAGTTACCACTTGATCTTCAGAGCAATGTAAAAGCTTGTTAGAAGCAATAACTCTCATATTATAATAAGGTATCCGTGGAGTGAGAGTAATATTTTAGTGTTTTATTATGTCATGATTTAAAAATTAAATAGTTATTTTTCATTATTTATTTCCTTAAGAAGATAGCCATTTTTGTTAAATGAAACTTTTGATGATGGGGCTAAGGACTTCTCAGATCTTGGCGAGTAACTATACTATACTGTGGGGGAGGGGGGATAGAGGTAATTTTTGGATAAGGGTTTGTAATTTTGGGATTTAGGTCAGGGGTCAGTTCAGGCTTTTTTTAAATTTATTTTTATTTTTTTTACAGAAGACTTTACACACAAGGTTTTATTGGGGTTTTTCTTTTGTTCAGAGATTTATTAAACATAGGTTTCCTAAAGGAGTTATTGTTATGGAGTCTTTGTATTACAGATTTTTTTTAGGAAGGTATTGGTTAGGGGTTCTATATGAGGTTCTGAAGTTTGTATGTTTTTCCATATGGGGGATTTGCATAGGAGATTAATGGTAAGGAAGACTGTTTTATAGTACAATGGTTTTTAAAGACAGAATTTATTACCTATTTTTCAGTAATTTACTATAATAATTATTTTCATTTGAATGATTAAAGTGTCAAATATTAAAAATTTTATAATATATTTAACTGGTTAGACTTGGTAATTTTCATTTTTTAATACTAGATAATATAATATATTATTATTCTTTATTTTTCTACTGGCAGCAAAGAACACAATATTACTGTTAATACCAAAATGTTGCTGCCTGATTGTAGAACTCATTTGAGATCTCTCTCTCTCATATATATATATTTATTTATTTATATCGTCTTCTTCAATATCTGTTACCTAAAAAAATACTTAAAATCACAAATCAACTGAACTGATTTTAACCCCATATATTATAATTTACCAAGTACTACTTACCCTATTTGCCAGGTTTGATGAATTTAAACTATGTCCATGATTTTCACCTGTTATGCATCATTTTTTCCATCCTAGAACTTGTGGACCTTTTCTAACAATTTAATGCCACATTGAGTTATTAGTTTTAAGATAAGCTTAATTTGTTATATTCTATTTTTTAATTTTTTTAGATAGCAATTTTTTAAATGAAAATGTTTCTTATTCATTTTAAGAATTCTTTAAAGTTGACATTGAATATGCAAGAGACTCCATGCAAGTTCTAACACCTGCAATTGAGGACAGGTCTACTTTGGGACAATATATTCAAATGGAATGCATTGACAGCCCAATTTATAGGCTGAAGAAAATTGAATCTGGAGGTATTTTTCTCATTTTTTATTAAATTAATGTGTGGGTGTGTTTACGTACGAGCATGCAGTGAGTCATGTGTGTGTGTGTGAACTTTTGCTTCTTAACAAGGTGGGGACTGTTCAATGGGTGGGGGTGGTTAATTAACTTGATTTTATCTTATCACACCTTTACTTTTCCTTTATCATTAATTAGCTTCTATATAAGTTATTTATGATAGTAATCATATAAATATTCTTATGATATTGTTTGCATAAAATTGTTTTAAACGTATTTGGTGAGTCTGCTACTCACTTTTACAATAAGCAT